>MCJB01049528.1:0-39861 GCA_002018475.1 Nicotiana obtusifolia | reverse complement strand
ATCTCGGGCAGTCCCCGACCCGAGGATCGATGAAGCTCATATTCATCGAGTAGAGGACCTCGATGCAGGGGCGAGAACCGGGGCTTCCACCGATGCAGGGGAGGCAGCGCAGGGAACCTCGGGTCCCCTAGAAGCAATGGACTCCCCTTTTTTCTCAGAGGCAACCCTCAACGAAGCCCGAGCTGCAAGAACGCATTCGCCGAGCAAAGGCCATGTACCGGAAGGGCCTTTTGAAGGTTTCTTCGATGGTGTGCCATCGGCTGACACCTTTAGGCTCGAAGTGCCAAGGAAGAGTCCCTCCGCGAGACGAGCAGCGCATCTTTCAGTCCCAAGCTAGTCGATAGATTTCCTGCTCCGAGTTCCAACCCTGATCGAAAAAGGATAATAAAGTTTTCCATTCCCGAAGATGCTAGGGCCCTTTCTGCGCTTATGGGGGTGGCTAGTTATCTTCAGTGTCTAGTGACCGAAGAAGATTAGGCCGCAATGGACTAGGTGGATGAGGCCTGCTTGTTCAATGAAGCTCAACAGGCATCAAATAAGGTAAAACTCCTTATAGGCTTTGTTTGGTGTTTGCCATTTTACTTTCCAATCTGGACTAACTGTCTTATTTTATTTCATATTCGTAGGCCTCGGTGCTTCATCGAGGCTTTTCTTCGACTAAGGGAAGAAAAGGCACGTCGTGAGCGACTCGAAGGGGAGATGTCGACCCTTCGGGTTGAGCTAGACTTTGTGCGCAAGGAGAATGCTAATACACTCGACCAGATGGGGCAGCAACTTGACCGAATATACTAATTCTGATCCGCATTGAGCGAGGCCAAAGCAGAGACCAACGAATGGAGAGCTAAGACCGATCTGCTGACCTCGAAAAAGGAAACCCTCCAAGCTCGAGTGGTTTCTTTGGAAGAACAAGTCTCAGAGGCACAAGAGAAAATCGAGACTCTGACTAAGAGCACCGATACGCTTCGATATCAGGTCGAGACGCTTACCTTGGATCGTGATATTTTGGTCAACGAGCTGTAATTGGCTAAATCAGAGATTGCCACGTCCAAAGCTGATGCCGATGATCTAATAGCTCAATACAGGGCCGATGCTGAGGTTTCCCAAGAGCAATCAAAGATTCTGGTCGAGTATACCAAATGCTAAACCCACCTTTCTGTTCTCGAAGAGTTACAAGCTCGAGGCTTCGATCTATTCACCGAGGTTGATGATGCAACAAAGATCGAAGCTGATGCCAGAAAACGGGCCTTCCCAGAAGAGGAAGAAGACTCCGAGAATTCTGACTAAAGTCATCTGTTGTATAATATGTCTCTTTAGAATTCTCACTTTTGTAAGATACTTTGCTTCATATATATGAAAGATTTTCTTTTATCTCCCTTTCTTGTTCGGTCTATTTTGACTCTTTGATAATTCAACTTGTAGAATCTTCTGCCTTTCAGGCTTAGTTAAGACTTATCTTATTTCTTAGTAGATTTTCCCTTTCCATAGCCGATCGGGTAAGGCCTAAGCCTTGAAAGGGGTCCGAGGTTTGCCTTAATAGGTTTTATTCCTTTTTGAATTTCATTAACTCGACGTGGCCTTGGCCTATTAAGAAATCGGAGTTCTGCCTTAGCAGATTTCAATTCTCCTCGAGTCTAACTTGATTCGGCCTTAGCCTTTTACAAATTGGGGTTTGCCTTAGTAGGTCTTACTTCCCTTCGAGTTTTATTAACTCGATACGGACTTGGCCTTTTAAGAAATTGGGGTTTGACTTAACAGGTCTTACTCCCCTTCGATTTTCGCGTGAAGTTCTGAGCAACGTTAGTTTTCGATCATGTAATAAAAATTGAGGTGGCCCTTGGGCTCGGAGACAAGATATCGGTGCCAAAAAGCTTTTATTAGCATTCGAGTGCTCGTACAATTTGCTTTAGGGGGTAGATCAAACTACTCGGGCACGGTACTTTCGACCGTTTGACCCTTACATTGATTCCTAACGATCTATGAGAAGTTCCCCCGAATTGAAGTGTCCAATTAATGAATTGAAGTAGATAAGCAATCTTCTGATATTCATGGTCGATCGAAGTTGTGCACCAAATATTATTATCTTCGATAAGCGACCAATCTAAGTTAGCACGATTCCTGGTTACCTCATTAAAAACCTTGCCGTAAAACCCAATTTGGGACAAAACCGGTCGAAGGGAAAAAGAGTGCAACGCGTGCTTTCAGTCCTAATGTCCTGTGCTTCCTGGCTCGAGATTACCTCGTTCAATACCTGCATATGTTAGTAATATAAAGCAAACAAATGAAATTTCATACCTTAACAATAGTATCGCTTCAGGTGGCTTGTGTTCCAATTGTTTGGCAGCTGTTTGCTCTCCATGGTTCCAAGCTTGTAAGATCCCTTTCCAGTGACCTTTAAGATAGTGTAGGGCCCTTCCCAATTCGGTCCTAACTTCCCTTTGTTCGGATCTCGAGTACTAGGTGTGATTCTTCTGAGTTACCAGGTCTCCGAATAAGGGAGAGGGCCGACAATGTCCATTCCCCATTTCATGAATGGCCATGGCGATAGGACCGAATGCAGTGTCTCTCCGGGCTAGTGGATCATCGGTGCGTGCCTTTGGCAGTCGTTGCACTTGCGTACGAACTCTTTTGCATCTTTCTCCATATCGATCCAGCAATAGCCGGCTCGAATTATTTTTCGAACCAAGGATTCGGAACCGGAATGATTGCCTCACGTGCCTTCGTGTATTTCTCTTAAAATATACTCGGTGTCGCCTGGTCGAAGACATATTGCGAGGGGGCCACCGAATGTCCTTCTGAATAGGGTCCCATCATTGGATAAACAGAACCGAGCCGCTTTCGTGCGTACTGCTCTCGATTCTTTGGGATCCGAAGGGAGTTTACCCGAACTGAGATACTCTATATACTTATTCCTCCAATCCCAGGTCAAGCTTGTCGAATTAATTTCGGCATGGCCTTCTTCCACCACGGATCTCAAAAGTTGTACGACCTTTTCGCGGACTTGATCTCCTCATCTTCGACCGATGATCCCAGGTTGGCGAGGGCGTCGGCCTCACTGTTTTGTTCTCGAGGTATGTGTTGTAAGGTACATTCTTTAAACCTGTGCAACGTGACTTGAAGCTTGTCCAAATACCTCTGCATTCGCCCTTCTCTGACTTCGAAAGTCCTATTTACTTGGTTGACCACGAGGAGAGAATCGCATTTGGCTACGATTATCTCTGCTCCCAGGCTTTTGGCCAGCTCTAAACCTGCAATCATAGCTTCATACTCCGCTTCGTTGTTAGTTAATTTTACAGTCTTAATAGACTGTCGAATAGTATTTCCGGTTGGGAGCTTTAGTACGATACCAGGCCCCGATCCTTTCGAGTTCGAGGCGCCGTCTGTGAATAGGGTCCACACTCCCGAAGGAGTACCCGATTCGGTCATTAGTTCTTTCTCGACCTCGGGTATTGATGACGGCGCAAAATCGGCGACGAAATCCGCCAATACTTGAGATTTGATTGAGGTTCGGGGCCGATATTCGATATCGTACCCGCTTATTTCGATGGCCCACTTGGCCAATCGGCCGGATAACTCGGGCTTATGCATTATATTTCTCAGGGATAAGTCGTTACTACACATATGGGATGGCACTGGAAGTAGGGTTTTAGCTTCCTAGAAGCACTCAATAAAGCGAGTGCTAATTTTTCTAAATGCGGGTATCTAGTTTCGGCTTCACCTAAGGTTCTACTGACGTAATAAATAGGAAACTGTGTACCTTGTTCTTCTCGGACCAGGACCCCACTCACCGCTACTTCCGAAATGGCAAGGTAGAGGTATAGTTGCTCACCTGTTTTTGGTGTATGCAGCAAAGGTGGGCTATAGAGATACCTCATAAGTTCTTCTAACGCGTGCTAACATTCCGGACTCCACGAGAAATCGTTCTTATTTTTCAACAAGTTGAAAAATCGATAACTGCTGTCGGAAGACCTCGAAATGAATCGGCCTAAAGCGGCTATCTGACCTGTCAGCTTTTGTACGGCCTTTACACTGTCTACAATTGTAATGTCTTCGATGCTTTGATCTTTTCGGGGTTAATTTCTATTCCTCGATTCGAGACCATAAAATCGAGGAATTTTCCCGAGCCCACTCCAAATGCGCACTTCTCCGGGTTTAACTTCATGTTGTACCGCTTCAGCACATCGAACGTTTCCTGCAAATGGCTCAAATGGTCCTCTAGTCGCAGGGACTTAACTAACATATCATCAATGTAAACTTCCATTATTTTTCCTAGTTGTTCTTCGAACATTTTGTTTATTAGGCGTTGATAAGTAGCCCCCGCATTCTTTAACCCGAATGACATCACGTTATAACAGTATGTACCATACTTAGTGATGAAGGATGTCTTTTCTTGATCATCCTTGTCCATTCGTATCTGGTTCTAGCTAGAGTAGGCGTCGAGGTGGCCAGCGGTGGCATCGATCATGCGATCGATGTTAGGTAAGGGAAAAGAATCTTTAGGGCACGCCTTGTTTAAATCTTTATAATCTATGCATATTCTTAACTTATTTCCCTTTTTAGGAACTACAACTACATTTGCTAACCATTCTGGGTATTTAACTTCCCAAATGGATCCTATATTTAAAAGCTTGGTTACCTCATCCTTGATGAATGCTTGTTTGACTTCGGATTGAGGCCTCCTCTTTTGCTTGACCGGTCGAAATTTAGGATCGATGCTCAATTTGTGAGTCGTGATCTCCGGAGGTATCCCTGTTATGTCAAGATGGGACCAAGCGAAAGAGTCTTCGTTAGCTGAAAGAAAATGAATAAGTTTGGTCCTGAGCTCGGAGCTTAAGCCCGAGCCCAGGTATACCTTCCGGTCCGGCACATCTCCTCGGAGTGAAATTTGCTCGAGTTCCTTGACAGTTGATTTAGTTGCATCGGACTCGTCGGGGCCGACGAATGACCGGGGAATCCCGTGGTTGTCATCTTCGAGAAGCTCCTGTTCACCTTCGTTCATTGAAGGTGATGCCTGTGATTGCTATTTGGGTCTTTGGGAAGGAGCTGTTGGTTTTGGTACTGCTTCTTCTACTTCGAACATCTCTTTCGCCGCCATGCTGTTCTCCATAAACAGTTATGATCCCATCAGTCAATGGGAATTTCAACATTTGGTGCAGTGTTGAGGGTACCGCTCTGATATCATGAATCCACGGTCTCCCGAGCAAGGCGTCGTACCTATATCTCCTTCGATTACGCAGAATTTTGTTTCCCGAACAGTACCAATTGTGTTCACCGGTAATGTTATTTCCCCTTTGGTTGTCTCGCAAGCCAGTTGAAACCATTGAGAATCCGAACTTCAGGGATAATTCAGTCTGTCAACCCGAGCTGTTCGATAACCCATGACCTGATTATATTGGCCGAACTACCGGGATCGACCAATACACGATTCACCTTAGTTTTGTGTATAAGCACCGATATCACTAAGGCGTCGTTATGGGGTTGTATGATTCCTTCCGCATCTTCCTCGCTGAAGTGCAAAGTTCCCTCCATCGCATAATCTCGAGCGCGCTTTTCTCGGGTGATGGATATTTTAGTGCGTTTCAATACCGGACCTTGGGGTGTATCTACCCCACCGATTATCATATTGATCGTATGCTGAGGCTCCTCTTGGTTTACTGGTCTATTCTTGTTCCCGTAATGGTTTTTGGCTCGATCGCTCAAAAACTCTCAAAGGTGCCCATTTTGGAGCAACCGTGCCACCTCTTCCCTCAACTGTCGACAGTCCTCTGTCTTGTGCCCATGTGTACCATGATACTTACATATCAAACTGGGATCTCTCTTAGCTGGATCCGATTGCAGTGGTCGAGGCCACTTAGTATCCTTAATGCGACTGATGGCCGATACGAGAGTAGCCGAGTCGACGTTGAAGTTATACTCGGACAGTCGGTGGTGCTTCTCAGTGGCCAGCGGTTCTCTCGAGGTTGTTTCTCGCCAATGGTCCTCGGTTACTCCGATTAAGATCATTCCTCCTTTCTCGTCTCGGGGAACCCTGCCTTACTGGAATGGCCTTTCGGTCTCCAGGATATGGTCGATGCCTTTCTCTGCTCGATCTTGGCTCTCGATAAATATCCCATTGAACCCTATCATGAGTTCTGATGGAGTAAGTGGATCCCGAGGGGGCTCCAAGTTGGTCATCCTCGACCCTAATCTTCGATTGATATCGGTTGTGAATATCCGCCTATGTGGCAGCCGGATATTCAATCAAGCTCTGCTTAAGCTGTTGTGAAGCCGTTGAACTTCGAGCGTTGAGTCCTTAGGTGAAGGCCTGTACGGCCTAATCATCAGTGACCGGCGGTAGGTCCATCCGTTCCATATGAAAGCGAGATACAAATTCCCTGAGCATCTCATTATCCCTTTGCCTAACTTTAAATAAGTCCGATTTCCGTGTCTCGACTTTGATGGCACCCGCAGGAGCTTTCACGAAGGTGTCCGGAAGCATGGCAAAAGAATCGATGGAATTCGGGGGCAAATTTTGATACCAACTCATTGCCCCCTTTGACAAGGTCTCTCCGAATTTCTTCAAGAGAACGGACTCAATCTCATAGTCCTCGAGATCATTTCCCTTTATGGCACATGTGTATGCTGTTACATGCTCATTTGAGTCAGTTGTCCCATTGTATTTGGGAATTTCAGACATGCGAAACTTCTTCGGTATGGGTTTTGGGGCTGCGCTTGATGGAAAAGGTTTCTGTACGAATTTCTTTGAGTCTAAACCTTTTAATACCGGGGGTGCTCCCGAAATTTGGTCCTCCCTCGAATTATACGTTTCTATCTTTTTATCATTGGCCTCGATCTTCTTCTCGCCAGACTCGACTCGTCTGGTTAATTCCTCGAGCATTTTCATGATCCCGGCGTTTGCCCCCGATCCGCCTTCGCTTGGTTCCACTGTGATAGGTTCATATTCGAGGATAATTTCCCGAGGAGGGCCGGTCTCTACCCCATTCGAAACTTGGCTCCGATTTTGCAGCTGAGCAATGGCCGCTTGCTGGGCTTGCATCATGTTGAATATCTCGTCCTCCTCGTCGTTCTGATTTGCCGAGCGGTATTCTCTTCGAACACTATTCAATGGGCCAGAAGTCCGATCCATATCGACCGTCATTTGGGAGTTGGCGTCGACTGGAACTTCATTACCGGGCGCCAAGTTGTTATTTTTGCCCTGATGGTCAAACTCGCCATCGACGTATTGAGGCACGTATTGAAAACGTGACATGATTGTATTGTAACCTGAAAAAAAAAGTATTCTGCAAAGAACGAGTGTAAAATAGTCTGTGTGACAGAAAATTGTATCAAACGGTCACTATTATCCTTAGCCCCACGGTGGGCGCCAAACTGTTTACCCTTGATTACGAGTAAAAATTAAATTTATATGTGATTTTAAGAATATGTGACCTGATTTAATACAGTTAAAGAATAAACGATAATAGAGACTGAATTTAGTGAACAAGGAAAAGAGCAAACTACCAATAATGTGTAGCCTTTCTGTGCTAGAATCCTTTGAAAATAAAATATGAAGCAGATAAGTGAGTAAAATACACTATAGCCTTTGTATATTGATCGTAGATTGTCTCTACATTTACAATAGGGCTGCCTGTTTATATAGGAAAGGAAAAGAATTCTATACAAGGTAAAAATCTCATTTACAAGGTAAGATATCCTTAGAATTAATGGATTTAACGTTTTTACTGATTTGAGCCGCAATTCCCACCGAGATGTTTACATATCACGAGATTTTGCGGTCCTTCAGTTACGCAAATCTGATAATTTTACCACAAGATGTTTTACCCTGATCGGCCTCGACGATATCGTCTCAAACGCCTTGGCTTCGAGCTTCGTTCCGATGACGTCCTGTCTCGGACTTCTCTACTCAATGTCCTGGTCTCGGACTTCTCTTCTCGATGTCCCGGTCTCGGCCTATCGGATGGCAACTTCAATCGATGCTGGTCGTCAAATCCCAAAACCGGTACTTCCTATGCAAGCGATCGGGTTCGACCCCATACATCCCCAAAAGTATTTTTTAGTATTTTTAAGAAAAATACACTTAGAAACACTATTTAGAAGTATGGCAAAACATAAATTGCTGCTCAAAAGTACTTTTAAATAAATTAGTCAAATGCAAATTATTTATCACCGAAAGTACTTTTTAAATAAATTAGTCAAATGCATACTATTTATCACCAAAAATATTTTTTTTAAAAGTACTTTCTTTAAAAGCAATTTTTAAAATAAAAAGATTTTAGAAACTTCGCGAACATGCTATAGGTCTCCCCACAGATGCAGATTCGATTGGCAACACCCCTTTTTCCTTTCCGTTCCTCAATACCTCCTTTGGAATGGAAATTTTTTTATTCCATATTCATTTTTTTGACTTATCTTTCACCTTTTCATCTCTATTTTCTTGTAGACCGAATACACTAACAAGTCTTCTTGTACAACTAATTGAGCATATTTTCCCTATGGATGGAGGAGAACCCACGACACCACTGGGAAAAACGAACGAAGAAAAGATTCGTCTTTGATAAGAATTAAGGTCCAACACTCAATAAATGTAGAACGGAGTTACGTAATTAGACTGCAATTCTAACGCCAAAACTAATTAAGAATGCTAACATGCAACCTCCAGCATTGTACCACATTATGTGTGAGCACAACGATGCGTATAAGTTTAATACACGCTCTTGTTCCATTATTATTCTAATGTGTCATGCCATTTTACAATAGTTTTTATGAACGTGTATCTGATAGTATGTAGATATACAGGGAAAAAGATGAAATTTTGCCAATTTAGGTGCAATGGAGCGGAAAAGCTGCCATACGAAAAGCCTAACTACGTAAATAGAATGCATGATGCATGCATATTTGTTGTTCAATACTTCTATCATTGACTCAATTCTATCAACCACACATGTTAGTTAATCAACTCATTAATTAGGAGCTCATTTTCGGACAACAGATTTTGAAATGATATCATCAAAATATTTGGAACTTTGTGTAAAAGGTAAATGCTCACTTGGGTCCTCCATGATAGTTGAATCATACTTTGACATCAACGTTGTCAGTTCCCCTTGTCCTACTCTACTTCTCACTGCCCGTTGGATATCACCGTGTTTCCACTTCTTTTGTGTTGCAAAATATTCTAACTTCTAATAATATTAAGGTGTGACATTTTAGATGCTAAACTATCCCTTTGAGAAATGCTACCTATTAGCGGCTTCCTCATAACTTTCAATTACTAGCAAACCTCCCTCATCCCCTCCCTCCCTCCCTCCTAAAAGTAAGCACTATTTATTAGAGAGCGTACAGAGTCACTCCACCCACATAATCAAACAAGAAATTTAGCACTGGATTGACAAGTTTGTGATGAAAGAAAGTTACTGTCAACTACCTCTAGCAAATGTTTGATAACCTAGGAACTAGGAGTTTTGCGAGATAGAAAATAAATAATTAATTAAACTGAAATCTTGTTTTAATGTATTCCTATGTGAAAAGATAAATAGTCTTCAACCCAAAACATGAAATAGCTCCCACTTCTTTATCAAGCACCTTGAATTAATCCCGGTAATAACATTCAGTATGAGTCTATTAGATTTACCTACACCTGCCGCACTTGTGGACTATAGCAGGCTACTTGGTATATTAAAAGACAAGTTGGTCCGAACACCATCATTATTAAAAGATAAGAAAGATGTTTTATAAGGTAAAAGCATGTCATCCATCAACGTTGGTGTACCTTGTTCTTGACGATCCCAGATAAAAACCTTATATGATAGATACAGAGTTCACCAAAGGCCCGAAGCAGTAAAAGGCAAGGGCAAAATAATAACTCGAAAGAAAAGAAGAAAAAAAAGATAGAAAGAGAGAGAGATGAAGAAGAATAGGAAGGTAAACTGCAGATAAGGACCATGTGAAAGACAAAGAAAATAGAAACACAGGAAATGTCACCTTATCTGGAGAAGAGGACGGGTGAATGGACGTTGGACCATGGTCCAACCTGTCAGGCCCTCTGTATAGGGTATCCAAAATCCATGTGACCAACCTAAGCTTGCTCTTCTAGAGTACATTTCAGCAATCATCTGCATTCAAATCTAAAACTCTCTGTCTATCACTTCCAAATTTACGTGACACTTCGTGCTTTTCGAAAGTCAATTTGATTAATTTTCGAAACTAAATTAAATTTAAAGTTTAAATTTAAATATTCATAAATTATATAAAAAATACTAAAGTTGCAATACTTCTCATGTCAATATGATGAAAATTTACAATTTAATATATTGTTCAAAGTTCACATAGCCTGAATCTCGAGCAGCAAAAAGTATCAAAAACTGGGAGGGAAGGAGTATGATTAACACTAGTATTTCCACTTCCTTTTTTTCTGGGACCCGTATGGGGACCCGTTAATACCATTTCTCAAATGGGGCTTGAGCTCGGCTTCCTTTTCTTGCCCAAGTATTTGATATTTATGTACAGCATGGAGAATCCATCCCGATGCATGCACAAAGAATGCAAAAAAGGGATTTAGGCCTCACTCTCTCTGCTGCTTCCTGTCACACATGCTCCTTTTGGCTGTTGCAGCACAGCAAGAGCATATGATTTAGGCCGCGATAACATGCTCATGTGAGTATGTTTCACCCATTTCTCTCATACCCTTCTCAATGAGCATTTTCTAATGAGCAGAAATAGTGTTCTGTATCGCGGTTAAATCAACAGGTACTTTCTTTTTCCTCTTATGGAGGGAATGAGAAGGAGTGAGGGAAAAATATAAGATTGTTCAGCCACAGCGAATAGAAGTGAATCCAATGCCTCGATTTCAGAATCTAATGTAGACACAAATGATATATTACAAGAATAACAATTAAGAACAGTCATGTAATAGAGGATGGGTTAAAGAATGAATGAAATTAGAGTACACTAGACTAAGCTCCCCTACCAAAGCTTCAATCGAATACCACAAACATGTGCAACTGCTGCAGCAATAGATAAAATGTATGCATATCCAACCAAGATTTGCAGTGAATGGTGAGACAATGAGGGTATCAACGGACAGGTTAACCACTCCAGTTAGCACGTTAGCCTGCATGATCAAATGATGATTTTGTGACTGATCATCCAGAGCTCAAAGGATGAACAGAAAGCATTATAGAACGATAATGTCTGCAATAAATTTTTCTCACCAGAAGAAAAGAACCCAGTAAGTTTCGGTCAAAAACTTCTATCAGCGCAGAAACTTTATATCCAGGTACATAATCAGCTAGAGTTAAAACTGCAAAAACCTGAAAAAGAGAAACGTTGAGCCATGCCTAAATCAAAAAAGAAATGAAACATTATCCGGAATCATGCCAGCAGATGGCGTTATGAAATTATGCATCATTGCAAAAAAAATTTGCTCAAGTAATTCAGAAGTTCTTCCCAAGAAAGCATGAAAACTAATTAAAGTCTTCCCCTATCCAGAAGTCCGGTGCTGTTCCGTTACCGAAAGTGAAGTGAGTCTACTTTTGATCAAACTTCTTGCAAATGCAATCGCAACATTTCGAAAAAGCAACACTTAGTTTGTATAAGTGTATATTAAGTTCAATCTTAGAAGAAAAATTATAAGCGTCCTACTTCACTCAAGAATGTGGTCAATCTACCACAAAAAGAGAAATAGAATTAGCATTTCCGAACAGACAAGACGTAACCATCTATCCTCCAGTCCTGAGCTCAGACATCCATTTTGTCGTATTACTCAAAAGACGTCCTTTCACTAAACTGCACAAATGACCCCAAACTAATTAACTTGTTGGAGAAATTTGGAGTTTAGTCTTCCTTACAAGTCACAGTTTGGTCCATGCTATTCTAGTAAGTAGTGATGAAACTATTTGTGCTTCATAGTTATTATTTTTACAGAGCTCAAAGCTACTTTTGTTTCTCTATCTCTTATTATCTCTTGGATTTCCACTTTCAATTAACTTATCAAGTTCTGAAATAAGTGATGAGTGATCAATTAGTCAAATATCCTTCAATTCCATACTCTTTGGGGGTCAAAAATATGATCTATATCCATTTTGATCAGCTACATGAATCCTTTAAATCCACTCCTCTCTATTTGTATCCATTTCATTCTGATACTGGTACATACAACAACAACAACAAACCCAGTGAATCCCAGGGTAAAGTGTATGCAGACCTTATCCCTACCTTAAGACCCCTCCCGGCTCTACTGGTACATAGTTGTCTTTGAAGCAATTAAGAAATCTCTGAAACAAGAGGTTCTCTAAATCCTACACTTATTTCGACACTGACATACAAGTTTCTAACCAAAAGATAAATATTCCTGACAAGCAACAGATGTAATGTAACTGTAAAAACAACAATTAGACAAAATTCCAACCCGCTGGTACAGTCTATATGGATCCTTTACTTCCATTATCTTCTGTCTTTATCTAAATATGCACTGATTTAGACAAATCCTGTGTTTTTTTGGGACAACTTCCTTTCACGTGATTCTATGTCTACCTTATACTCTTTTAGCACCTTCAATCAGTCCACACCTACAAACCAACTTATTTGAGGTACATAGAACATGATCAAACCATCTACAAGCGACATTCTTTCATTTATCCTTTATGTACTACTTGCACCCTCTATCGGATATAATCGTTTTGAATTCAACGACGTATCCATATTAACTTGTGCATTTCTAGGACATTCATCTTGTGGACATATTGTATCCCTGAGACACTACACCTACTCGTGTATAACGTTAGTCCCACAACCAATGTGTAGAATTTGCTATCACTTTGTTAGGTATCGGGTTCAAGGAAGATCTTTTGTGTAAACCAGGGTTAACGGATATCTCTTTGCATCTCTTCCCACTGTTCTCATACTTGTGACTGCTCTTTCGTACATAACTCTAATACCGCTTATATTTGATATGGATCCTGTGCAAAGGACTTTCATTCGCACTCTATCATATGCTTTCCGTTTCACTGCATCTCATGTAGATATCTTTCTTCCTCTAAAACTTTCTACCAATCTTTGCTGTATCAAACTACCAAGAATAAACTCACTCAGTGTCCCTAAATCCATGCTCCATCACTCTTTTCGCAAAGTTCTACTGTATAAATCGTATCTTTATCCCCTTTGTTCTCATATATTGGACCCAATCTACTCTTTCTCCACTCATTTTGCATCTTTCTTTCCTTAATATATAGCATTGAATTGCTTGGTTAGTCATCACTCTAACTTCACCATGGCACTTCAAAACCTCTATAAGTATACCAATTGGACCGCAAACTTTTCTACCCTTAAATACTCCATGCTATACTTTAATTCAACATAAGTTATCTATGAATTTAGCTAAGCTTTCTATCTGTCACACGTGTATGAAGATCAATTAAGTCATCCGTACAATTTGTATTGAGCATTTGATAGAGATAAACTCTCCATCTAGTCTCACTATCTCCGATCAAAACTTGTTGGAAATCATTCTTAATACACTTGGTCCAAGTTTTTCCCCACTTTGTACTTTATCGTGGCATAAATGATGAGAGAAGGCATCAGAAAACCTATGAATTGTTTTTTGAAAAAGAGCAGAAAACCTATGAATTCTAAGAGACAAAACTCCATCATCCAATAAGAGTCACATGTATGTGTGCAAGCACAAACTCCATTCACATGTCTACAACTGGAAACAACTCCTTATTACACCTTGGAACATAAAACATTGCGTAGATGAATGAGTAGCTACAACAATTAAGCAAACAAAAATCTGCATACACAACTTTGAACCATAGTGGTCAGCAGGCTGGATCATGGCTTTGGAAACACATCTGGCAGGTGAAAATACCATACAAAGTTGAATGTTTTGTTTGGCTGGTTGTGAAGAATACTCGTCTAACACAAGAGAATTTGAAGAGAAAGAGAATGCGGCTTTGCTCTAGATGCTACTTATGTGGAAGGGAAGCTGAGAGCAATAGACATCTTTTTTTGCATTGTCGGATCACAGATCAACTTTGGTAAATCTTGTTGAATATAAAAGGGTTGAAATGGATCATGCCTAAATCAACTGGAAGCTCCTGGCTTGCTGGAATGATTGTGACGGAGTGGTTAGACAAAAGAAATGGTTGAGTGCTGTTCCGGCTTGTGTTTGGTGGACCATCTGGAAGGAAAGAAACTCAAGATTTTTTGAAGATATAGGCAACAATATCTAGACGATTAAGCTGAATTGTTTGTTTTTATTTCACTTCTGGTGTAAAGAGGAATTGGTCGAACTAGTAGAACCACTGTTAAACATCTTAGAGCTTTTGGAAGATGATTCTGTGCTCTTTTTGTGAATTGTAAATTAGGCTCTTAGTACTGCCTTTGTGCTAATGGAGTAAAATTTGTTACCTTTCTCAAAACAAAACAAAAAATGAAGCAAACAAAAGGAGCCACAGGGAAGAGAGCGTTCCACATTCTAACTATGAAAAAGAAACTTCAATAGCATCTAAGTAGATACAATAAAGAATGAAGTGATATTTATTGGTGTCAAAGAAACAGACTTGAAGGATGAGAGCAACAAATGGCCCAGAACATTCTTGAAACACACTGCAGAAGGAAAGTCCAGAGACATTTAGTAACAAAGTCAATTTATATGAATCTTACCTGAAGGTTCATAGCCAATACTACAGTAACATATGCCAGGTTGCACTGTTAAAAGAGTTCATTAGTCATCTTGCCATAAAATTACACTGAAAACTAAGACATTTTTTACTGAAAACAAAAAGAGGAAAACTCCCAGAGGAATACAACACTACCATTCTGCGAGAAACCCTCTCAAGGTGCATGTCTAGAAAAACTGTCAACAACCTGCAACATGAAGAGGAAGCAACAAGCTTAGAAATAGCAGCAATTATATATCAAGACAGCAAACATTCAGAGAAGCAGACTAAAATATAAACCTTACAGGAAGCTCAAACCAGAGTAGAAGACAAAGAATCCAGACTCTAATCCTTGCCAGTCATTTGTTCTAAACACAGCATCTCCAGGTTTTCCAAAGAAAAGATAGCTGCCTAGTTGGACGTAAACAAGTTATAACCCCCAATAACCTGATATCAAAAGAAATAATCTTCTAAACCAGAATTTCCAATCATAACGTAAAAAAGCAAGGAAATTATGACAAGAAATGCTGAAAATATTATGGTAACCAGCTTCAACCCAGCTAAAGTCGATACTCATATAAAGGATTAAACATCACATTTGGTTTAAGACGACTCATTTCAAACCTGCTTTGAAATGCTTTTCTTGAGCCGAGGATCGATCGGAAACAACCTCTCTATCTCCACAAGGTACGAGTAACGTCAACATACATACTACCCTCCCCAAACCCCAATTGTGGGAATACTGGGAATACACTGGGTATATTGTTGTTATTTGCTTAAAGACGACTCGCGAATACCTTCTGAGAAAGGAGATGTGTAACGAAATAGAAATAGCTAATGTAATGCTTCGTTAACCATGTTTTATTCTGCCTTGAAAAGAGAAGTCATGGTCAGAGTTTTGACATCCTCCAGGAAAGGGTTCCCAAATAAACAGTTCTTACCTTCTGATGGACATTTGGGAAAGAAATTCAACGCACGGCACAGGAATAAAAATTTAACCAAAGAAGAATCAGAAAAGAAATATTTTTCTTTCGGAGTGGCAAGTGTGTGTGTGTGTGTGTGTTGATCTGGATGTTCGTTTGTCTCAAAATCTACAACCTTACCTGACACCTTTGTATTCGACCATAGGAAACAGTTAACGTGTGTGCTAGATTCAACAAAGGAAGAACCATAAAAGAAAACGAATCCACAGTTCTTACAACAATAAAGTTACATGACATGGACCAACTTGCAAGATGTGAATATGTGATCACTGCAATATTTACAGTAACATCCACCACGTACTGAATTTACCTCAAGCTTAACTTTTTTTATTCTTTTGATTTATAAGCATTTGGAAACAAAATGTTCATAATTTTTTCTACATTTAGGTATCTTTTCTTCGGTTCTCTCGGCCCACATCCCAAAATTCACCTAAATAAGTCCACGCGTTATTCACATAATAATTCCGCTCAAACAAATTAGCATTAGGAAGCGGTTTTACACGTGTATGCTTACACTGACCAGAGAAAAACCCAAAAACTAAATAAAAGCCCCAGTTCTTGCCAGAATAAAGTCACAATTTCTGAATCGTCTTAGCCGGAATAGTACTATGTTAGGAACTTATCATGGTTAATTATATTGTGAAGTTTAGTTTGTTTTACAAGCATTGCGACCCAGATCTTTAAAAACAAAAGAGACGTATATTGGTACCGTTTCTTAACGCCACCTATGTGAGCTAGTCTCAAGTCTAGATAAAGGTGGAAATTGGAATTTCTGATTCCAAGTTAACACTTAAAGGGGCAACCAGCCAGTCTTCTCCAAAGCATTTCCAGATAGACACAAAGAGACCATAAAACTGAACAAGAGCGTAAGCAAACGCATGGCGAGAGAGAGGATAGAGATTGATTTTATGTTTTTATTAAGATTTTACTTCACAATAATACTTACCAAAAATGCTAAAAATTCCTTCTTTGTTTTGGCTGATGATGTCAGGTTCTCTTTCGCTTGAAAGAAGATATTCATTTAGCCCAAGCAACAAGAAGACCTGATATCCTAAAATGGCATAGAACGTTATAGGCTTACAAAGCATAGGTACCCAAATTTTTGAGATGGGCCGAGATTGCAACAATACCTAATAGAATAAACCAGCCCAGAATTCCACAATTACTTGGCGAAAGACTAACCATCGATGTCAAAATTGCTACGGCAGCAAGAGTGAAAAAGAAATTCCAGTGCACACCAGATTCACCAACGTGAACCTATGATGAGGAAGGGAGTGACTTCTAACAGCTATAATACATAGAAAGTGATACAGACTGAAGAAATGCCTACCAAATGCAGATTAAGAAAGGAACATAGTAACTTTGCAGGTAAATTTCATGAGAAGCATCTGTAACCATTAGTACAGACATATGATGCATTTAATTCAACATACAAACAGAATCATACATAGGTAAGTAATACGTCAGAGAGAAAGTTCAAAACTAGAAGACTATGAAGCTTATGGACCGTTCCAAAATTACCATTTTGACAGAACAATATGATGAGAAAAGTTAATGATGACCGTTGTAGCCAAACACAAGAAAATAAGAATATCTTGTGAAATAGAACTGTAAAGCATTAAACAAAGGGTCTCGTTTCTATGAGATGATTGTGGATTTTAATTTTGACATCACTATTGTTCTGGCTTCCCTATTCGATGGAAGGGACTACACCATGCAAGTAAAACATTGGGCAATCCTGTCGCCAATTTGGCAGTACACTAATTAAGAAAGTGACATGTCATTTTGAGAACATAATGTGCAACTAAAACAAAAGAAATAAAAAAAATAAAAAATAAAAACTAGGATTATCACTAGTCATTTAGCATGCTATCCACATTGCAAAGGATGACGACAACCAAAGGAAGGGGACCACTAGTAAACAACAATATTTCAAAGTTGAGATATATTTGACCATAATCAGCAATACAGACAACAGATCAGTAAACCAAAAGTTCATGATTGAGACGAACAATCATGAGACATTCTTGAAAGCTTCTTTGTAATTTCGTGCATGTATCATATAGGGTGGGGTTGGATAAAGTTTACTTTCAAGTTATCAACTCACCATTACCACATGCTGAATTGGACCAACAAAAAGGAATTAGGATTCCATTTACCTGATAATCCACAGTTGATATGAAAAAGATTCGAGCAAAGCCCAGAACTATAAGTGGACAAGTTGAAGAAATTGCATTTCTCAAATTCCTGCAAAATATAAGAGATTATTAAGAAACTGCCAGATTTCTTTATTAAAGGAGTAAAAGAAGAGAATCAATTAGATACTACAGACCAGAAATTAAATAACAGTACTAAACTTCTGAATGAAACAACATGATCTGATTGTACTTCCATTACTTATATCAGAGGAATAAAAGTAATGGAACAGAAATTCTCACATTCATAATGAAGAAATATGATCTGACTGCATGTTCAATATGAATGCACAGGTACAGGGGAATCGGTTATGTACTGTAACATGGTTTCCGGGAAAAATATTATTTCTTGATGAATCAAGAGAACACATAAAGCATCAAAGGTGACTAGTTGAAAGATATGTTAAGCACCCCAAAGAATCAAATGAATCAAATAGGATAATCAATTGGAAATTCATGGAACGAAAAGATCATCTAACAAAAAAACACGACAGCAGTGTACCTAATACAGGGGAATCTGCAGCATACTGTTTCCGGAGCTCGATAAAAAGAAATTAATGTTGTTGAATATTCTGTGGAGCAAAAACATGTGCCATTTTTGTCGGCACTGCTAAATGTAACCTATTGAAGAACTCCAATACATGATTTCAAACCCCGTAGGCCTCACTCAAACTTATTAGACTCAAACAGAAGATGCAACAAATTAAAGGGAAATGCGTAGTACTGAAGAATTAAATGCTGTTGAACAGTGTACTTTCAACATCCTTCAGAAATAAAACCCCTTGATAGAAGCTTGGACATAGCAGACAATTAGCAAACTTAGACACATATATGTCACCGTGCAATTTTAAACATATAATGCAGCACTAATCTGCAATTATTACAAGAATGAGCCTAGACCTACTTCTTAGCAATGTACAAAGACCACATATAGATAGCAGATTTGTAGGATTTTTCTTTTGATTCTTTCCTTATTTACATTACCTTGTTACATTACAAGAGAAATTCCTCCATTACCTTGTTACATTACATTGTATCAGAGTCAAGTCCATCTCTATTACTATATGTCCCAATGTTAGGCCCGCATATTATGTTGTCCAGCTCCACTGAGCAGGTTTGGGCGTGCAGGGGTGTTAAGTGCCTCACAATGATGGAGGAATGAGTTGTTTGTCTCCTTACATGGTCTTGGGAAATCCTCATGAGCTAGCTTTTGACGTTGAGTTAGGCTCAATGTCCGTTTCTTCCCAATAATGAAACTGAAAAGCATCCCACTGGCAACACCATTCTTTAAATGCCTTCTATTTTAATGCCTTCTAATCAATTAAAAATAAAAGAATTCTGTGCATCATATTTTTTCCATTCAAGCACCTTATGAATCTGATGAAATGCCAAAAGGTCAGTGAGTTTTGGACATCAAACATCACATCTAGACCAAAAAGTTTTTTTTTTCTTTTTTTGTATGGGATGTTAGTGAGGATGAACATGACGAGGTTTTATTGCATTACTTATATAAAAGAAAAAAAATTCTTTAGCCATCCACATTCTTTATTAAGGGCGTCATTATTGAGTTATCATTGAAGCTTTCTAGGTGCAAACTTAACTAGAGAAATTCGGCCTACTTGCGTGATTGAGTGGTGCTATTTTCAACTCTTATCAGTTAGCCATAAACTAAGCGTGCAACAAATAAACTAGGGGAAAATATCAAAGCAGGCAAGGAAAAATCAGTTCAAGTAACAATTCACTCTGCGCTGTATTTATTTTTCTTTTGCTTTCCACCAGCTATTTTGACATGGTTCATTTACAGGCACAATTAACTAGCTTGGTTGCTACAGAGAGAATATAGGAGTAATAGCCTGAATACTCTTAAGAGAATTAGGCCAAACTATATAGCACCATCTGCAAGAGGTAACATCTCATCAAAGCTCATGATAAAAATTCAAATCGAGAATCATCACTTACATTTTTGCAATTCCACGTGCCTGCCGTGAAAACAATGCATTTGCCACAATAAACGAACCTACTCCAATGTCCATCTGACATAAGAAGGAAAACATAAGGTGCCTAATTTCAACTCCATTTTACATTACCTAAAAGTTTCATGAGAAAGTATTCAGTTGACAACCAGTATGAAGAACTTAAACAGAAACAATGAATCAATGATGTTGAGCTCAATACTGTGAGACTGAAAAATGAAGGAAGAATCGAGAAAAGAACTTTCATTATGACAACTTGCAAATAAGCCATTTTTGTGAAAAGCTACCCCGGATTCGTTTAACATGTCAATGCCTAAAATGGGACAGAAGAATCAAATTTCAGAATCATATGAAGTAACTTGCTATATTTGGAACAACATGAGTGCATATACAGTAACACTAGCAATGACATAAAACACTCCTTGTTTATTCTAGAAACAATAGCACCAAACCATCCATTCTGTTCCTTCCAGAAATAACCCTTAATCTTACAATGGTTTAACTGTCAAACACAGATTTGCTGAGGATAGCTCAATCCTACTTTTGTAGATTCTTAAAGAAACTTGATGCAAAGAAAATAATAAACTGATGAAATCTAAAACCTAGCTCCAGTTTAGTTAAAAGATCACAAGAACTGCGTTTAAGTCTTATAACAAAGCAAACTGCAGGTTGGGGGTGCTCCGCATCATTCAGGCGGCACTTCAGTGCATGCACCAAGGTTTTAGCAAAAGTATGGCAAAAGAATCCAGATAGTAGTTTACCAAGCCAGTACCATAGGTCTCTGTTTTAGCATATCTTCTAGGAAATATCTTGAAGTCAACAGCCAGAATACATACGCATGTCAGAAGATTTTGCAGCAATCATCCCTAAAGACATAAATGGTAACTCCAGAAATGAAAGGTGATTAAAGTAGATGAAAGCATTATGTAAATAATGATTATTCTGCATACCATAGAAACCCTATATGCAGATATATTTGTCCTGAGAGATCGGACCCCCTCTTCCTGAGAAACAGAAAATCCAGATCTGCATTGAACATGAAGTACCTTTACATACAAGAAGCCACAGGAAATACATGTAAACAGGTTAATGGAATGGTGATAGAATTCTGGATATCAGATATGAATTATGTGATTGATCACCTTCTAGCTACAACCAAGAAAGCCACCAACAAGGTCATCACAACTGCATTAATATATGTCCAATCTGCCAGAATCTGAATCAAATGTTGTTTTATCTATTATGAATATCAGGTATTAAATGAAGTTGTCAAAACTTAAGATCATCTAGCACGTAGGAAACAACTACTACATCAACAAATGACTAGAAACAATAACAAGTCAACAACTTAATCTTTTTTCATATTCATTCAGATGTCAAAACAAATAGAGAACTTATTGCTTCACTCATTTGACTTGATAAAATGAAACATAACCACTGTTAGTATTATAGCACAGACGGAGAACACTTACAGTTAAACATAAAATGGCCGGAAAAACAATCCAGAGGACATCAAGAGTCACCCCAGCAAGATATGATCCCATGTTTTTATTACAAACAACCACATTAATGTTATCATCTTTCTTTTTTGATGATGTAATGTTATCATCTTTCTTCAACAAGGCCTCTGAAGAATTAGGACCTGAATTGAGAAATAGAGACAATAACACTATGTTAGCTTCATATAACTAAAACTGCATGATCAATGCAAACTCCTATGGAGGATCAGATGCCTAACAAGGGGGTATAGTGATAAAGTAATGGACCTAGAAACAAATGAAAAAGAAAAGGAAATGGAAATAAATAGCAACTAGAGTCAAAAACTCAGTGTTAGGATTTCTTAAGTGAAACGGTATAACAAATCAAGCACTTATCAGTTTCAGCTACAATGATCACCCTAAAGGGTACAGGTCTCCAAGAAATTCATAAACCACTACAGGATCAACACATTAGTAAAAGATTTTAGTTGTTGTTAAATTGATAAAGACTTCATGTATTTGTTGTTTTCTCCAAGAAGACATTTTTCTTTTCACTTAACAGCGTTACGAGATTGCAAAAAACCCAAGGGCGTGCTCTAGAGGTCAATGAAGTAAGAGGAGAATCATGAGGTCTCGGGTTCAAATACCAATGAAGACAAAAACACTAGGTGATTTCTTTCTATCTACCTAAGCCTCGGTGGTCAGAGTTACCTGATACCTGTGCTAGCCAAGGTGCACAAGCTAGCCCAAACTTCACCGTCATTAAAAAAAAAGCATTACGAGATTCACTCACAACTTCGTAACTCAGAGCTTATTTTGGCCAAGTGAAAGGGGTAAGCAATTACTCATATGTTCCGATTTTTGGAATTCTTGCATTAGGATTTTTTCATTTCATCCTCTTGTTTCAACTATGTTGTTCGGACTCCAAAAATATTGTTGCATCCATGTCGGATCCTTAGTACACTACTTTTGGAGGATCCGACATGCATTTTTGAAGAGTCCGAGCAACATACGCTTCAATAACTTTTTTGGTCTAGAAAGCTTCGACATCCTCTTTCTCCGCAATGAAAGAGAAGTACATATCCTCAGAACTTGTCTTAATATGTCCATCTCAAAAATGTTCATCTCCTTTCTGTAAATCCTTTTCACCATTTGTAATATCTATCAGGCAACTCAACATTTTTCTTTTTGGGGGTTGAAAGAAATTGAGATAACAATATGTTACCAATGTTAGGTGCAACGAGTAATCAAATTTCCACTGCAAGTACAATATCACAACTAGAATGTTCTTTTTTTTAAATAACGGTAGTGTCCTGGCCTGCTTGAGTGCACCTCAACTTCCACTGGGTACTGATTGTTAGTTTCTAATGACCGCTTGAGAAAGGCCACACTTATGGTATCTCCTCAATAAAGTATGTGAGAATGCACGGGAGAAAAATCTTATTAATTAATTAAAGTATGGTACAATGCCTATTTATATACAGTGATTACATAATAATAGGTATCTATTTCTTGATGTGGGACACTATACATGACCAACTACTTAACACTCCCCCTCAAGCCGGTGCATATAAATCATATATATCGAGCTTGTTACAGATGTAACTAATACGATAACTAGTAAGAGACTTGGTGAAAATATCTGCTAGATGATCATTCGACTTTACAAATTTTGTAACAATATCTCCTGAGAGTATCTTTTCTCTGACAAAGTGACAGTCAATCTCAATGTGTTTAGTCCTCTCATGAAACAACGGATTTGACACAATATGAAGAGCAACTTGATTATCACACAGTAGTTCCATCTTGCTGATTTCTTCGAACATCAACTCCTTGAGCAACTGTTTGACCCAAACTAGCTCACGCGTTGGCATAGCCATGGCCCGATATTCGGTTTCGGCGCTATATCGAACAACTACATTCTGTTTCTTTCTCTTCCAAGAGACAAAATTACCTCCTACATTCTGTTTCTTGCTCTTCCAAGAGACCAAATTTACTCCTACTAGAACACAATATCTAAACATAGAACGTCTATCAGAATGTGATCTTGCCCAATCAGCATCTGTGTACCCAACAATCTGCTCGCGGCCTCGATCCTCGAATAGTAACTCTTTGCCTAGAGTTGACTTTATATACTGAAGAATGCGAACAAATGCATCCTAGCGACTATCACAGGGAGAATCCATAAACTGACTTACCACACTCACCGGAAAAGAAATGCCAGGTCTAGTCAATGTGAGGTAATTCAATTTGCCAACCAACCTCCTATATCTCATAGGATCTCTAAGAGGCTCCCCCTGTCCAGGCAAAAGCTTAGCATTCGGATCATAGGAGTGTCAACAGGTCTGCAGCCCATCATTCCAATCTCCTCAAGAATGTCTAAGGCATAATAACAATACCTGAGCTAGACCGAGCGACCTTAATACCTAGAAAATACTTCAATCTGCCCAGATCCTTAGTCTGGAAGTGCTGAAAGAGATGTTGTTTCAGATTAGCAATACCATCCTAATCATTGCCAGTAATAACAATATCATCAACATAAACCACCAGACAAATACACAGATTAGGAGCAGAATGCCGATAAAACAGAGAGTGATCAGCTTCACTACGGGTAATGCCGAACTCCTGAATAACTGTGCTGAACTTACCACACCAAGCTCGAGGGGACTGTTTCAAACCATATAGCGACCTACGCAACCGGCATACAAGACCACTGGACTCCCCCTGAGCAACAAAACCAGGTGGTTGCTCCATATAAACTTCTTCATCAAGATCACCGTGGAGAAAAGCATTCTTAATGTCTAACTGATAAAGAGGCCAATGACGTACAACAGCCATGGACAAAAAGAGACGAACAGATGCTACTTTAGCCACAGGAGAGAAAATGTCACTATAATCAAGCCCAAAAATCTGAGTGTATCCTTTTGCAACAAGACGAGCCTTAGGCCGATCAACCTGGCCATCCGGGCCGACTTTGACTGCATAAACCCAATTACAACCAACAATAGACTTACCTGAAGGAAGAGGAACAAGCTCCCAAGTGCCACTCGCATGTAAAACACACGTCTCGTCAATCATAGCCTGTCGCCATCCTGGATGAGATAATGCCTCACCTGTAGACTTAGAGATGATATAAAAGCATAATGAGGTGATGACAGACGCTAATAACTTAAACCGATATAATGGGGATCAGGATTAAGTGTGAATCGTACACTTTTGCAGAGTGCAATTGGTTGACTAAGAGGAGACAAGTCCGCAATAAGTGCAGAATCTGATGCAGGACGTGATCACTTGGGCTTGATGCTGGACGGGGACGACGATGATAAGTCAAGAGTAGTGGAGCAGTAGAAGATTGAACTGGACTAGGTGGTGGAACTGGAGCTATAGGTGGTGGAACTGGAGCTATAGGTGGTGGAGCTGCAACTGAAGTTGTAGGTGGTGGAGTTAGAGTTGTAGAGGAAGATGAATGGGAGATAGTGACTAAATCTCAAAAAAATGAAACTGGTAGGACCTTGAAATATCTAAGTGATTACCTGGACCTGTGAAGTCTGATTGGGTTTCAAATAAGGTAACATCAGCGGACATAAGGTGCCGCTAGAGGTCAGAAGAATAACATCGATACCTCTTTTGCGTTCTAGAGTACCCCAGAAATACGCACTTAAGAGCACAAGGAGCTAACTTATCTTTTCCTTGAGTAAGGTCATGATCAAAACACGTGCTTCCAAAGACACGGGGTGGAATAGAGAACAAAGGTAAGTGGGGAAACAGGACAGAGAATGGAGCTTGATTCTGGATAGCTGAAGATGGCATACGATTAATAAGATAGCAAGATGTAAGAAGTGTATCCCCCAAAAAACGCAACGAAACATGAGATTGTATGAGTACGTACAAGCAGTTTCAATAAGATGTCTATTCTTTCTTTCAGCTAGCCCATTTTGTTGAAATATGTACGGACAAGATGTTTGATGAATAATCCCATGAGAGTTCATAAACTGCTGAAATGGGAAAGACAAATACTCTAGGCATTATCACTACGAAATGTGCGGATAGAAACCCCAAATTGATTTTGAATTTCAGCGTGGAAGGTCTGAAAAACAGAAAACAACTCAGATCGATTTTTCATCAAAAATATTCAAGTGCACCTAGAGTAATCATCAATGAAACTAACAAAGTAGCGGAATCCCAAGGTAAAACTGACACGATTAGGACCCCAAACATCTGCATGGACTAAAGTAAAAGGTGACTCTACTCGATTATCAAGATGCCGAGGGAAATGAGAGCGGGTATGCTTACCGAGCTGACATGACTCACACTCTAGAGTGGACAAGTGAGATAAACCAGGTACCATTTTCTGAAGTTTTGACAAACTAGGATGTACCAACCGTTTATGTAATAAATCTGGTGAATCGGTAACAGGACAAGTTGTTGAAGGAAGACAAGATGTGAGTCCATGTGATTTTGCAAGGATAAGGTAATAAAGTTCATCTGATTCACGCCTGGTACCAATGATCCGCCCTGTACTGCGTTCCTGTATAAAAACAAGGTCATCAAGAAATAAAATAGAGCATTTAAGTGATTTGGGTACGCGACTAATGGTTATGAAATTTAAAGGACTACCGAGAACATAAAGAACTGAATCTAAAGGTAAGGAAGGAAGTGGACTTGCTTGAACTATTCCAGTTGCCATGGTTTGAGACCCGTTGGCCATTGTAACTGTTAGGAGAGATTAAGAACATGAAATAATAGTGAAAAGAGATTTGTTACTAGAAATATGATCAGATGCACCTGAATCAATGACCCAAGACTCAGAGGTTGAAGATTGGGAGACACAAGTCACGCTACTATCTGTTTGAACGGAAGATCCTTGAAGATGTCTGTTTACATGCTTTGTACTGAAGGAACTCCATATAATCCGGTAAGGAAACCATCTGGATTGGATTCAATACATTGGATCCAACGATTGTGAGTTAAAGGATTCTAATACGAATGCCATTATAATATTGCGCCGGAAAAAGCAGAATTTTCCTAAGAATTACTATTCTCGCCGGAAAACTCACCGTTCATGCTGGAAAAATATAAAAGTGGTCGGAATTTGATTTTAATTGGACGGGTAGGCTCGAATTTGCGAGGAGAAGAGACTGTTCTGAAGAAATTTTCCCAAAATCTGGCTGGAAACAGTCTCTGCGCCGGAGCTTCGCCGGAAAACTTCTTCCGGTGGCGCATGACGGCGCGTGGGTGTTTTTCTGCCGGAGATTCTTTTGAGGGTTGGTCGCTGAGCTCTGATTTACTTCCTGGTGATGTTGGTTTTTGCACAACACTGACGGATAGTATGGTTCTTGTGGACAAACCTATTTTTGCTGGAAAAAGGGCTTCCAGTTCACTGTTTTCTCTTCACGGAGTCACTAGAATTTATGCACAGCGATAAATTTCTCATGGTTGCTCTAATACCATGTGAGAATGCACGGAAGAAAAATCTTATTAATTAATTAAAGTATGGTACAACGCCTATTTATATAAAGTGATAACATAATAATAGGTATTTACTTCCCGATGTAGGACACTATACATGATTAACTACTTAACAAAGTACATTCGCTGCTGCTTGGTTTCATTCAGAACCTTTACATGAGAAATAGACCTAAGGTTATACGAAAACTCTAATTTTCCGGTTTTATTCCTTCAAATTTATTCCAAGTCCCGTTCACTTACTCTGAATAGGTACTCTAGAATATTTAGCCTACTTTATTTTAAGTATTCATAGTCTTCCCAAACCAATCATTAGTCCAAGAGAGTGTCCACAGCTTCTGCCAACTGAAAAACCCAGAGCCCCTCAAAAAGCCTTTTCACAGACCTCAGTACAATAATGACTTATAACATACTGATAACTTGTTAACATGTAGGAGCCACACTAATGCACCATTTATTGCATCTTGTCTAGGAGGTTCAGTTAATTCAGATCCTCTCCGGCTTCAAAATTTGCTCTTTCAATACTAATTTGTCTTGAAGTATTTTGCATGACAGCAAAGAGATATGCTCAAAAACTGCATTGACTTAATTATTTCTTGTTAGTGGGTCTAGTTGAGCTTTTTTCGCCCAAAAACTAAGAACCAATAGGATGTCTTTTTGGAGGATAATAAAAATGACTCTTTAAAATTCTAGGAGTTCATTATTTGATTCCAAAGCAACCCTATCACTTTGAAAGACAGAAAATAACACAGTGGGTGATTGAATTTGGAATAATGTCCAGTCCTTTCTTTACTTTCTATCAGTCAAAATATAACAAAATAATAACCTTCTCTGTTTCTTTTGTTCAAAAATGACTGCAAATATTCAGATTCCAATAAAAATTAATCCAGCAAAACAAAAACAAAAGCTAGGTGATTTTCTCCTATCAGTCTAAGCCTTGATGGACAACTTTACGGGTTACCCATGCTGGCGGAAGATAATAGGTACCTAATAAATTAATCGAAGTGCATGAAAACTAGCCCGAACACTATCATTATAAATCTAAATAAGCAAATAGAAACTAATAATGTATTCAAACGAAAACCATTTCATTATGAACATTTTTGGTTTGCACATTTAGTAAATGATAAGAAAATAATACTACTTAATATTACAGGAGGAGAACACGGGACACTACTTATCACTAATTAGGATACATTTTCTTCTATGTGGTTCCAATTTTATTGGATACCGTGACGGCTCATTGTTTAGACCTCAAATGTAAGCTATATAGCATCTAAAGTAGGAAAGCCGAAAAAACATAAACATAAAAATAATTAACCAAAACTTAATACTGAGAAGCTAAGATAATTCGTCTATTCGTAAAATAAAAATGAATTAAATGTTATGACAGGACAAAAATGATACAATGTTGTGCTATTTCTCACCTTTTTTGGTGCTGGAATATACTGAACGTAAAAATAGAATCATCTGAATCACAAAACAAGAAACAAAATTAAAATATAAACAAACAATACAAGAATAAAAATTAATCAAACATTATAGGAACGGCTTCGTACAGAGAGAGTAGTGATGAGAAGAAATAGTTCCAGCATTGAAGTTCCTGATAAAATGCTTACAAACCTGAAAACAAAAATTCAAATCCATATAACGTGGAAAATTTGCAAGTTGTTGTTTGAAACAAGTAAAAAAAGAAGATCCGTACTCTTCCTTGAGATGCTTGTTGGGATTAAAGGACTTCACCGGAGGATCCATTGCCGTGCAGTATCGGAGGGCTTGAATCGGAATAAGGTGAAATTCTCACAGTAAGTAGTTCTAGAATGAAGCAATCCTAAAATAAAAGTCAGTGATTTTTTTCCCAATGAAACTAAAGTAAATACAAGGAGCATCTCTTATCAGATTATTTATCTTTTTGTTTTTTCTTTTGCAGTTTCCTTCTATTTTCTTATTAAAATTTACCCAACAGAAAACCATTCACGCAGAGTCGCAATTAGTAGACATAAGTCAGGCAACTGTTCCCAAAAACATTTGTAACAACCTCTTAGATTTCCAGCCATGTCCCGTGACCCCTTGGACACACCCTGTGACGTTCTGGCAAGTCTCCCAACGCCCAGCGCCACGGTCGGCCCCGTGATCTCGGCAGCTCTAAGTGACAAGCGCGCAGGCGCCTGTGTCGTCCCCCTGATAACCAGCGACAGCGCCCAGCCATAGACACATACACAATGCGCCGCGCGTGCAGACAACGCCGCGCGCGGACCCTGATGCTAATGACAAAGTTGCTACAAACGGACTTGTTTCTACATTATAGAAGACTAAGTCCTTTTCATTGTAAATATAGAGTAGGTTTACTTTATTTTCTTTTAATATGCATCTACAGCTTTCTTAGGTAAAGTAATGTAACTTTGATTTATCTTTTTAAAGCATTATTAGGGGGATCAAGCATTCAAAACTTTCTAGCAAGCAAATAATTCTCTGTACTGGTGTCTCTCCCCCTCGACACCGCGTAGCTTTTCTGTAATAGCTTTCATTTATACAATCAAGCTTTCTTTCTCAATTCTCTCTTATGTTCTCAGTTGCTCACGACATTGGTTTTCCGGTATGGCACTAACAATCTAGTCTAGCGTACAGAGGAGACCTCAATTGGCGGACAGCAATCGTACTGACATCGATTGCTTAGCCTTACTTTGCCCTTCCAAAGAACATCAAGAAGTCGCCGCGTAATAGTTGGTATCAGAGCCTAGGCTCGACATCGGACGAGGGATAACATTGCAATTACCACCATTTCTTACTATGGTGAATCATGGGGATCGCATCGTGACCCTTAAGGAGACGGTTGACGCATTACGGCCCATCGTGGAAACGGTGCCTGACCTAAAGACCAGCCTAGTGCAAAGGTTGGACGACCTGGATCGCAGGATGCACCAGGCCAAAGTTGACATAGAAAACATCAGCCGCGACTCTGAAGGAGACCCGCAAACGGCAGCCATAGAGGCAGCCAAAATTTTTGGGAAATTTGAGGGCCTCCAGCAGGAGCGTGCCGAAGATTTAGCCCACAGGGCATAAGAGGCAGACAGGGTGACTGCCATGCAACAAACTATAGATAACTTGACAGGCCAGCTCAACGTTGTTAATGCTGCTTTACAAGGCCTGCTTCGAGGAAGCAGGAACCAAACTGGGTGTGCTGTGAACTTTGCCCCCGCGACACAAAAACTGAAAATTCCCGAGCCAAAGCCATATAGTGGTGCTCGGAATGCCAAAGAAGTGGAAAACTTCATCTTCGACATAGAACAATACTTCGATGCCGTGGGAGGCCTAGAAGAAGCTAAGAAAGTGGCAACTGCTGCCATGTATCTTCAGGGTGATGCTATACTCTGGTGGCGGGTGAAATACGAAGCCATCACGGCCGGTGAAGATACTCTCGACACATGGGCGGAACTAAAGGCCGCCATACGCCTGTAGTTCTTCCCCGAAAATGTTGAGTACAATGCAAAGAGGAAGTTACGGGAGATCCGCCAGACCAAATCAGTGCGGGACTACGTGCAAGAATTCTCTGCACTCATGCTGAGCATACGCGACACTGGGGACAAAGATAAACTCTTCACTTTCCTGGAAGGGTTGAAACCCTGTGCCCGTATGGAACTCCAAAGACAAAAGGTAGACACGTTACTTAAGGCGATCCAAGCAGCGGAATGCCTTGGGATTTATCAAGTGGAAGCTCGTAAGGATAGGCCTCAACAGCCTGTCAAAAGAGGATACAAAGGGGACCATTCGATTACTGGTGGCCCAAGCAGAAGTGGAGGAGATCGGAGTGCAACCAAATCTAAGGCTCCCTCCTCAAGCAGTACTAACACTACATCTAAACGATCGGGGGAGGAAACCCCCATCAGGATACTGTCATTGTGGCGGACCACATTGGAATAATGAGTGCCCACATGCACAGATTAATGCCCATCAAGCTGTTGATGATGGGACGGATGACGAATCTGATGATGCGGACCAGACCGAACCGGCAAGCGCCTTCAATGCAATTGTTGGCTCCTTTTCTGAAGCCTTAGCGGGGACCAGTGCTGGTATCTGTAAGAAGAAGGACCCCTGCCCAATCAACAAGAAAAGGAAAAAGAAGGCGAATGAGAGGACCCCTCCTAAACAAAAGAGGACCTTAATGTTCGTCGAGATGAAGGTAAATGGAAAACCCATTCGGGCAATCTATTTAGCCTCGACTCAGGTGGAGCGCCTTGGCCTAGTTGTAAAAAAGGGCAGAGCTCGTGTCAAGGCTATCAATTCACCCCCTCAACCAGTTGGTGGAATAGCCAGAAAAGTACCAGTGAAACTTGGACCCTATGAAGGAAAATTCAACCTGCGGGTGGTGGTCATAGATGACTTCGAGTTGATAGTGGGGTTGGAATTCCTACGACAAACCAACACCATGCCCGTGGTGCCGTATGCAGATATGCTACTGATGATGGGAACAAATGGGGCCAAGCCCTGCACCATCCCGTGCATGCCCATGAAGATGGCCGCTGAAAACATCTCGGCCTTGCAGTTGAAGAAGGGGTCAAAAGACATGAACCTACGTTCTTGGCTACCCTCTGCATTGAAGATATAGAACGCTCCTCGGGTCCTCTTCCTGCACCCGTGAAGGAGCTGTTACTAGAATTTGAAGACGTCATGCCCCAAGACATGCTAAAGCGAATCCTGCCGAGGCGCACTGTGGACCATGAGATTGAGTTGGTGCCGGGTGCGAAGCCACCTGCCTGGGCCCTATACAGAATGTCACAACCCGAACTCACCGAGCTTCGGAGATAATTGATGAAAATGCTAGACACAGGGATCATCGTACCCTCCAAGTCCCCATATGGGTCCCCTGTGCTATTTCAAAAGAAACACGATGGGAGTTTACGACTATGTGTGGATTACCGGGCTCTAAACAAAATCACTGTGAAGAACAAGTATCCTATTCCGCTCATGGAAGACTTGTTCGACAGATTGGGTGGTGCGATGGTGTTCACCAAAATAGACCTGAAGACAGCTTATTGGCAAGTTCGGATCGTAGAGGGCGATGAACACAAGACGAAGTGCGTGACAATATATGGGTCATACGACTTCCTGGTGATGCCATTCGGCTTGACTAATGCACCAGCCACATTTTGCACCCTGATAAACCAAGTCTTTCGGGAATACATTGATGAATTCGTGGTGGTCTACTTGGACGACATTGTTGTATATAGCCAGACACTAGAGGAACATCTAGAGCACTTGCGGAAGGTCCTAACACGATTGCGGGAGCACGAATTATATGCGAAGCTGTCCAAATTCTCCTTTGCTCAAAAACAGATCGACTTCCTCGGGTATGTCATTGAGGAAGGGCGGATCAAGATGGACCAACAAAAGATTCAGGCTATCACAGATTGGCTGCCGCCTAAGGATGTCCACGCCTTGAGGGCGTTCCTTGGCCTATGCAACTTCTATCGCCATTTTGTGAAGAATTACTCTCTCATCGCAGTACCACTGACAGAACTTCTCAAGAAGGTCACGCCTTGGGATTGGGGACCTAGGCGAGCGGAGGCCTTCAACGCATTGAAAGCGGCTATGTCTAGTAGCCCCGTCTTGGCCCTCCCTGATTTGGCCAAGCCATTCGAGGTACAAACGGATGCCTCCGATTATGCACTTGGTGGAGTCTTACTACAAGAAGTACATCCTGTAGCATACAAGAGCCGAAAGTTAAAGGATATAAAGTAGCGCTATGCCGCCCACGAGAAGGAATTATTGGCTGTCGTCCATTGCCTACGCCTTTGGAGGCATTATGTGCTGGGAACCCCGTTCGTGGTCAAGACAGACAATACAGTTGTTAGCCATTTCATGACTCAACCGAAGCTGAATGGCCGACAGGCCAGGTGGCAGGAACTTCTAGCGCAATTTCACTTCAACTTGGAGTACCGCAGTGGGAAGACGAATCAAGTTGCTGATGCACTCAGTCAGAGAGTGGATCTAGCATCAGTGTGCATACTCACCACCCTAAGGGGGAGCAAAGTAGCCACCACCATAAAAGACCAAATACAGGGTCTACTCATCAAGGATCCTGCTGCATAGTATTTGTTTAATTTGGTAAAACAAGGCAAGACTCGCCAGTTCTACACAAAAGATGGTTTCCTGAAAGTGAAAGGAAACCGACTTTATGTTCCCAAAGGAGGAGATCTGCAAAGGACCCTTCTGGCGGAATGCCACGACACTTTGTGGGCTGGTCATCCTGGTTAAGAACGCACCATGGCGTTACTTCTTCGTGCATATTAATGGCCTCAAATGGCCGATAACATCGCTCAGTATGTGAAGACTTATCTAGTATGCCAGAAGGACAAGTCGGACTGGCTTAAACAAGTAGGACTCTTGGAACCACTGGCTGTCCCAAAGAGACCTTGGGAAAGCGTTTCCCTGGATTTCATCACCGGATTGCCCAAGGTCGGGGATCTCACAACTAGATTGGTTGTGGTGGATCGATTTTCCAAGTATGCTACCTTTATAGCAGCCCCACAGTATATATCAGCAGACGATACAGCTCGACTCTTCTTCTCTCATGTTGTCAAATATTGGGGCCTACCCAAAGACATCGTTAGTGATTGCGACTCGCGCTTCACTAGAAACTTTTGGACTCAACTCTTTAAGTGCCTTGGGTCAAAATTAAGCACAGTTCAAGTTTTCGTCAGCAATTTGATGGCCAGACGGAGCGGTTCAATGGCATGCTGGAGGAACATCTCCGCCACTTGTTAACTGGATCGCAGAAGAACTGGGTGAAGCATTTGGATGCTACTCAACTGTGTTTCAATTCACAAAAGAGCTCTAGTACCAACAAGAGCGCTTTTGAAATTATTACCGGACAGCAACCGCTACTCCCACACACTGTGAATGCACCCAACATGTCAAAATCTCCTCGAGCAGCTAGCTTCTCAAGAGAATGGAGGCAAAATTTGGAGATAGTGCGGAGCTATCTTGTCAAAGCCCAAAAGCGGATAAAGAGACATGCTGATCAAAATCGTCGCTTTGTTGAGTATCAGGTAGGAGATAAAGTGATGGTCAAAATCCCAAAGCGGTGCTTATTTGCGGGAGTCCATGACCCCCGCCTATTGCAAAAATATATTGGACCCTTGTCCATTGAAAGGCGCATTGAGAAAGTTACATACCGGGTGGATACCCCAGCTTGGTGGAAAATTCATCCCGTCTTCCATGTCAGTCTCCTGAAACCTTTTCGGGAAGATACAGAGGATCCCTCACGGAGCCAACTCACAATACCCAGTATTCTAGGCCCCAATTCAACCGGGAAAAGGTGTGCTGAAGCTATTCTTGATGATAGAGTGATTCATGCCTCAAAGAAATATCACCAAGAGTTCTTGGTGAAATGGCAGGGACATGATGCAGAGAAGAATAGTTGGGAGAGGGGGACAAACCTCAAAGCCTACAAGAGCCTAATTGATGACTACCTTACAAGTAAGGCGCCGAGGACGTTGCCAACTCAGGTGGGGGAGAATTTCATGGGAGGCTTTCTAGCCATGCCCTATGACCCCTTGGATGCGCCCCGTGGCTTCCTGGCAAGCCTCCTAACACCCAGCACCACGGTCGGCCCCGTGGTCTTGGCAGCTCCAAGTGACAAGAGCGCAGGCGCCTCTATCGCCCCACTGATGACCAGCGCCAGAGGTAGATACCCATAGCACCGCGCGTGCAGACAACGATGCATGCGTGAACAGTTGTCTGCGCGCGCGAACAACGCCGCGCGCGGACCCTGATACTAATGACAAAGTTGCTGCAAATGGACTTGTTTCTACATTGTAAAAGACTAAGTCCTTTTCATTGTAAATATAGAGAAGGTTTAATTTATTTTCTTTTAGTATGCATCTACAACTTTCTTAGATAAATTCATGTAACTTTGGTTTATTTTTTTTAAGCATTAATAGAGGGGATCAAGCATTTAAAACTTTCTAGCAAGCAAACAATCTCTATACTGGTGTCTCTCCCCCTCGACACCGCGTAGCTTTTCTGTAATAGCTTTCATTTATACAATCAAGCTTTCTTTCTCAATTCTCTCTTCTATTCTCAGTTGCTCACGACATTGGTTTTCTCGTACGGCACTGACAATCTAGTCTAGGGTACGGAGGAGACCTTAGTTGGCGGACAGCAATCGCACTGACATCGATTGCTTAGCCTTACGTTGCCCTTCCAAAGAACCTCAAGAAGGCGCCGTGTAATACTTATCAAATTATTTATCTTTTTGTTTTTTCTTTTGCAGTTTCCTTCTATTTTCTTATTAAAATTTACCCAACAGAAAACGATTCACGAAGATTCGCAATTAGTAGACATAAGTCAGGCAACCGTTCCCAAAAACATTTGTAACAACCTCTTAGATTTGCAACCAACTCCAAATTTTGTTAAGGCTGAGTTTTGAGTAGTCCTGATGTGATTGCACCTACGAAATGTTCGGCGCATATGCAACGTCGCACAAGCAAGGCAGTGGCTGCAGAAGTGGCATGGCAGGATCAGGGCAGTGTCGCAGGTGCAAGGTTATTTTTCGCACCTGCACGATCGCTGATGCGGTGCTGGGAGAACGGAGGCGATTGTAGTGCAGAAGCGCATTTTTTAACTCGCACTTGCATGATTGAAGAAGCGGACTTTCTACCTCAGGTGCCAGGGCAGGCTAGCAGTGGTCATTTGAAGGAGTGAAACTTTTGCCGCAAAAGCGGCTAAGTGGGTCGCAGGTGCGACGATATCTGGACAGAAGCTATATATCGAGGCTTGGCTATTTTATTCAAATTTTGAGTTGGGGAGCTCGAATTTGAGCAATTTTGGAGGCGATTTTCATCACAGGGATTGGGGTAAGTGTTTTATACTCGATTTTGATTATATTTTGTGATTCTATCTTCGTTTTTGGCTATTGGATAGTGAATTTTAAAGAGGAATTGGGGGTTTTAGCCTAAAGTTTCATAGAGTGAGTTTTTGAGTTTTGAACATCGATTCGGAGTCAGACTTGGGTGAAACTAGTATGGTTGGACTCGTAATTGAATGAGTTGTCGGATTTTATACGTTTCGTTGAGTTCCGCCGTGAGGGCCTGGTTGAACTTTTGGGTTGATTTTGGGCTTTTGATTAAGGATTCGACCTTTATCGATTGAGTTTGTTTCTTTTGGCATTATTTGATGTATTTGAGTTTCTTTTGGCAAGTTTCGAGCCGTTCGGAGGTCAGTACGGGCGGGATGCCATTTTTGAAGCATCGCTTGGCTTGCTCGGTATTGGATTTGGCTTGTTCGAGGTAAGTAACATTTCTAAACTTGGAGCTGAGGGTGTAAACCCTGATTATACGTGTTATGTAATTTGTTTGGATGTGACGCACATGCTAGGTGATGGGCGTGTGGGCGTGCACCATAGAAATTGAGACTCAGTCGATTTCGTAGAGCTGTGTAGTTAATTAACTTATATTTTCCATGTATTTTTCATGTGTTAGAGAAACTGAGCTGTGACTGTAATGACCCGACAGTCGATTTGAGCTCTAGCGCGTCGTTCGGCAGTTTGCGACTTTGGGTAGCTTCACTTCAGGTGCTACGACTTGTACGCGTGGTCGGAATTAAATTTCGGGAAGTTCGGAGTTGATTTGGAAAGAATATTTTAATTTCGAAAGCTTTAAGTTGGAAGAATTGACTAAGGTTTGACTTTTGAGTAAACTACTTCGGTATCAAAATTTGAAGGCTCCAACAGGTTCCGATGATGATTTTGGTTTTACGAGCGTGTTCGGATGTCGATTTGGAGGTCCGTAGGTCATTTCGGCATCGATTGGCGAAAGTTGAAAATTGGATGGTTTTGGGAAGTTTGATCGGGAGTGGACTTTTTGATATCGGGGTCAGATTTCGATTCCGGAAGTGGGAGTAGGTCCGTAATGTCAATTATGACTTGTGTGCAAAATTTGAGGTCAATCGGACTTGAGTTGATAGGTTTCGGCGTCGAATATAGAAGTTTGAAGTTCTAAAGTTCATTAAGCTTGAATTGGGGTGCGATTCATCGTTTTAGCATTGTTTGATGTGATTTGAAGGCTCGACTAAGTTCATATTGTATTTGGGACGTGTTAGTATATTTGGTTAAGGTCCCGAGGGTCTTAGGTGAACTTCGAATGGTTAACGGATTGATTTTTGGACTTAAGAAATACTGAAGCTAGGCAACAGCTGGTGTGATCGCCTCTGCGATGTCTTGGTCAGAAGCGACATCGCAGAAGCGAGCTCGAGCTCGCAGAAGCGAAATGGGAAGGGACAAGGCAGTGGTCGCAGGTGCGAAGAAATTTCCGCACCTGCGGAATCTCAGAAGCGAGAAATGAAGACGCAGAAGCGGCTGGTCCGCAAATGCGCGATCGCAGCGCCAGCGCAGAAGCGAAAATGCTTCTCCAGATGCGAGGTCTCGGCTGGTTAGCGTACTCCGTAGATGCGCATTTTGGCTCGCAAAAGCGAGGCCACAGATGCGCAAATATGTCCGCAGAAGCGGAAACTAGGCAGAACATAAGGGGATCAAACTTGGTCATTTCGTCATTTTCATTTGGGATTTTCGGAGCTCGGTTCTTGGGCGATTTAGAGGAGTTTTCATCATGTGACACAAGGTAAGTAATTTCCCAATTGTCGTGAGCTAAATGTAAGGTTTATATGTTGATTTAAAGAGGAAAATTTAGACAAATTTTGGGATTTTGATAAAAAACCTAGAATTGATAATTTTGGATTTTGACCATGATATTGGAAATGGAATTAAGAATAGATTATATATTTGAGTTAGTAATTTTATGAGTAATGTTTATCTTCAAAAATTTTCAGAATCCGGGCACGTGGGCCCGAGGGTTGACTTTATCGACTTTTCGAGCGGAGTTGGGAATTTTTTAAATTAATTAAGTATGGATTTTAGAGTATATTTTGATTGGTTTGCACCTTGTTTGACTAGTTTTGATCAATGAGCATCAGTTTGAGGTGTTAGAGAGGCTTTGGAGCCGGTTATGGAACTTCGGAGCAAGGTAAGTCTCCTGTCTAACTCTGTGAGGGGGAAACTACCCCTAGGTGTTGTATTGTTATGTGCTACTTGTTGTGGGGGCTATATACGAGCGAGGTAACAAGAGTCCGTACGTAGCTAGATTCATGTGATGTCCAGATAGACTTACGTTCCCGCCATGCTATAACTGTACTATTTGAGTCGTCTCTTGCCTATTAAATTTTCTTATTTTACGTTGCGACTTGAGACTAGATTTGTGTAGAGTGATCGACTTTCTATTGTAGAGATTCGACGGGCTTCATGATTAGCCGCGAAATAATGTACTCCTCTTACGAACTTCTCCCGCATTATGCGTGCTCATAAAAAGGTTTCCCTTAAAAATTTATAACTTACACGTCTATTCGTGAGTGGGGTAAAGTACCCGTCAAAACTTCTTATTCTAATGGGATCGGGTCATTTGCCTCGGCAGGATAGATACATCTATGGTTCGTGCCGTTCGACCCTCGGCTGTGCGCACATTATGATGGATCAGGTCGTACGCCTCGATAGGATTATGTACCACACTCTCATGGGAGTGGGCCGTTCCCCTCGACAATAAAATAGATGTATTTATGGTTCAGAAATATTATGATGGATCGGGCTGTACGCCTCGGCATTTCTATAAAATACTCTTATGAAATCGTGCATAATAACTGATAGGAAAGCAGTATATATGTGAGATTTATTGATTTGAACTGTGGCGACCTATCTGGTGAGGTCCATTATCTATACTCCGATTGAGGAGGTAACTACTAGCTGAGAGTTTGAGTTATTGCTAAGAGGAGAATTGTACCATGTATTTATACTTGTTATTTCCTTTATTTTCTCTGACTCACATCTGTTTACTTCTATTGTATCTGTCTTGCGCAAGTACATATATGTCTGGTGGTTTTTTGGCCGCAAAGGCTCGGCTATTGCGGGAACTTTACCGTGAGCTGCATTTCATATTAGGATCTGAAGCCTACAGAGTCTCCATTAGAGTTATTTATATTCTCCTGTCTAACATGTATTCCAGACAGATGTTGTAGTTTATTATATTTCCTCGTTGATGCTCATGCATTTGTGACACCGGGTTTTGGGGGTTCCCACGGGTTTTTCATTATTGTAGTTCGTGTAAATATTATTATTTATCATGTAAATTCTATTTCATACTATTTAATTAATAAAAATTATGATTTTAAAGTAATAAAATGAGTAATTAAATTGGTCAATCACTGTTGGCTTGCCTGACGGCGGCGTTAGGTGCCATCACGACCTATAGTGAATTTTGGGGTCGTGACAGCTTGGTATCAGAACGTTAGGTTCACTTAGGTCTCACGAATCATGAGTAAGTCTAGTAGAGTCTTGCATTGGCCGAGGGGCCCTTTTTTCTTTTATAAGGGAAGAGATTGTAGCTGGGTACAAATAGGCTGGGACGAGTAGGCAAGCACGCAGGTTGTACCGGTCAGCTTTGAGCTGTCGAGTGACGATTGCTCCATCTCTTAAGAAAGGACGCCCGGGGGCCTGTCTTATAATAAAGGGGGTACTCTCTTCTCTGATGTGCGCTATATTATTGTGTCATATTCCTTAAGGAGTGATCGGGGATTAAGCCATGTGACTTGCGGATCGGTACGGAGACGTCTGTACTTATCTTCGAGAGGCTACAGGGCTGTTAGGAGCACTTCCCTTCTTGATTTCCTCATCGTGCGGTTTGATTCCATTGAGGCTTGTGCCTTTATTTCCTTCCTACTCAGTCTTATGCGACGCGAAGCGCTTGTTATCAATTGGGCGTCGAGGAGTTGTAGTGGTACTGCAGATGTGGTGCAGGATGTTTTTCCCTGCGTGTTCAGGCAGGCTATTATCGTCGCCTTGCGGAAGGATTTTCTTTTGTTCCAGCTCAGTATCTGTATGTTATATGGTTTTGAGACTGTGCACGGATTGCTACAATGTTTATGCGTTATTATCGCACAATGTTGGTGTACTGGTAAGGTGCTTGGTTATGTGTCGAGGCAATGAATGACTTGAAAGGAGGATTTCTCCGTGCATGATTTAGAGGTTCAGTATTTAATTCCAACAAAGGAAAGGCAATCTGACAATAGAT
>MCJB01049527.1:7251-42984 GCA_002018475.1 Nicotiana obtusifolia | reverse complement strand
TCTTCTTCTTAAACAGCCCCCAAATGTCTCTAAGGTGTTGTAATCCCCTTTCCTTGCAAGATTAATTCCGAAAATCTACTTTGCATGTGAGTTTGGGGTTGATTTTCAGTGGTTCTTTGTGTTTGTAGTTGCTCTCTTTCGTGGGTGTGTGTTTTGGACCTCAGAAGAGTAAAAAGGGACCCTAGGTCCTATTTATATTAGCTGAAAACCAAACAAAAGTGCTGAACCCAACCATTTTCGCGACCCCTTAGCTGATCTCCTTTCTTTCTTTTACAAAGATTACTCTAACTTTTTCATACGAAGTCCGATTTGGACGATTCTTTTTGCTATGGCTCCGTAATTTCAAGACGGAGCTAATTCTTCAAACGAAATTGAATTTGGAGGTCGTTTACTACTTCTAATATCCATTACACCAGAAAGTATGAAGTTAACGCTTTATAAAGCGACGAATTAAGTCCCGTTAACCATTCAAAATTCACCCGAGACCCCCGGGACTTTATCCGAACATGCACACATATTCTATAACCTCATTCAAACTTGTTCCAATCTTGGAACACTAAGATGAACATCGATTTATTAAATTTGTATTGAAACCAATTCTATGAACTTCAAGGATCCTCAATTCGATCCTTCGATCCGAACCCGACCAAACGATGTCCGAACGGTCTGAAAATTTGCACGCAAGTCCAAAATCACATAAGGAACCTACAGCAACTTTCGGAATTTCATTCCGACTTCCGGATCAAAATTCGACCTATCGACCGGAAACTCGAACTTCCTCGATTCAAATTTAGTGTTATTCGAGGTCTATCAAATATGTTCCGGTCACTCGATCTAAGTCATATATTCTCTCCCGAAGCTAGTCGAGTCGTCGGAATTGAAATCCGAACCCTCTAACTCATAAGTCAATCCACGGTTGACTTTTGTGACTTAGACTTTCATAAATGAGACCATGGGTCTCATTTCTTTTCAATTCACTTCGAGTACATTTTACTCGATTTAATTTCACATAATATAAATAATGAAATGAACTCAGGGCAATAAAGTGAGTCATCACAAGCATCGAAGACTGTGGGAAATTTGAATTAAAAAAATTGTTAGTACGGACTTGGAATCAAAACGTTGAGTTTAAAACAAACAAGGAAGCATACCTTGTTCGATGCCTGTTGAGCTTCATTGAACAAGCATGCCCAATCCACAGCACTCATTGCAGTCTGGTCTTCTTCAGTCACCAAGCAGTGGAGATAACTAGCTACGCCTATCGGCGCACCTAGTGCTCGGGCGTCCTCTGGGACGGTGAAGATTATCACCCTCCTCCGATCAGGGTTCGAGCTCGGAGCGGGGAATTTGTCAATCAATTTGATACCAACCGACACCCCACTCGTCTCGGCTAGGGGACTCCTTCTACGGACTTCGATGCCAAAGGTATCGGCCGACGGCACCCCGTCGAAAAATTCTTCAAAGGTCCTAGCTGTGACCGGCACCTTGCTCGGTGTGTGCATCCTTGCCTCTTGGGCCTCTTTCGTAGTTGTCTCTGGAAAGGAAGGTGAATGCACCATCTCCGGAATGTCTGAGGATCTTTGTATCGCCTCTATGTTGGTCGGTCCCCGGTCCTTGCTCCCACTTCGACATCCTCTCCTTGGGGAGCTCCGGTCTCTTCCACGCTCGACTCGGGGACTGCCCGAGGGGATTTGCCGTTTAGGGTCTCGGGGCTTTTTTCCCCCTTGGAATCATCACTCAATTCAATGGAAGGGTCAGTGACTGTGACCTTACGAGCCATCATCTTTCTTCTGCCCTTCTTCTTTTCGGGCTCAGCATGGCCGGGAGCCCTTTTTCTCTTTTTTCCTCCTTCTTTTCCCGATGTGGGAAGGGGGCGAGGAACTGCCCCACCGGTAGTAGCCGACCTCAACTCGGCATCCTTCGAGAGACCTGCAAAACAAATGTTCAATGGGCTAAGTGTTGGTATCGATTGACTTAGAATGTATGAACGTCACTGAAGCTCACCATGATTTTTGGCCTTCCAAAGGCCTTTCGATATCTCTCTCCAGGCCCGTTCGGAATAGGACCTTTGGGCCACGACCTTCCTGACCCACTCCTCTAAATTCTGAAATGCGGCCGGTGCCTGGGAAACAGCTGCACATCATAATACGTCGGTCAAACATTGGAGAATAATAATAAGAGACCTTAAATGAAGAGGCGCTTACGTTTCATGTTCCACTTTTCAGGGAACGGCATATTATCGGCAGGGATCAGGTCGGAGGTCTTGATTCGGACATATCGACTCATCCAGCCCCGGTCCCTATCTTCATCAATGCTCGAGAACGGAGCCTTACTGGCCTGCCGAGCGAGTTTAATCAGCCCCCTAGGAACATCCGGGGACTGTATAATCGAAGTAGATGGTCGATGGTAAAAGGGTGCCCCCCTTCGACCTTATCCACGAAAAAACAAAAAAGGTAAATTATACGCCACACAGAGGGATGAACTTGACCTAAAGTAACATTATATCTCCTACAGAATTCAACGATTATAGGGTCTATGGGACCTAATGTGAACGGATAGGTATATACACTTAAATATCCCCCCACATGTGTAGTAATGGCTTCATTCGGGGAAGGGATTCCCACTTCTTTATCGGTCCAATGGCATTCAGCCTTCACCCTTTCAAGATGTTTTTGAGTGATCGAGCTAATGTATTGCGAGACCGGTTCGCCTCGGCCTGGCACCGGGGAAGGCTTCTCGACTTTGAAGTCGGAGCCTATAAAGCACCCTACTGGTATAAAGGCTTTTAATGGAGGTTCCATAGAGGGTTCCTCAGTATGGATGGGCTCAGCCTCTTCAACAGGTTGAGAAGGGGAAGGTTGTTGTTTCTGGGGAACTGATTTTGAAGTTTTGGCCATGACTGTTGGAGTAGCAGAAGCAAGAAGCAAAGGAGAAGAGAGGTTGTTCTGGTGAAGAAGACTAGAAGAAACAAACTGTTTAGCAACGTGAAAGTAAAGAAATAAACTCAAAGAAGGGAGGAAGTATTTATACTTTTCCAAAAAGCGGCGGTACAGAACACGAGGCAAATAAATATTAAATGCACGCATTAAATGCACACAGAAGAGTACAGGGCTCTGCAGACGAGACAGGAAATGATTTCTTGTGTCAATGGTCATATGCGTCACGACACTACCGTCACACCAAGGATCCTTTTAGGGTTGAACGGTTTGATGACTCTGGCGTCGTGACACGCTTAATAGATATATTGAGTGCTTAGCCAAAGAGCTCGAAGAATGACGATTCATATCGTTTTTTGTCCTTACTCTCCAATAAACGAGGGGACTATCTGTATTGGGTCAAATACGATCGACTGCTCGAGATGAGTCGAGCCCGAATACAACACAAGACCGGGTTGCCTCGATCCGAGGTCAGCAAATCGAGTACGAAATTGGAGCAACCGAAACGGGGTGACCGACATTGGCCGACGAAAGCACATCTCGTGACAAGGATCAGTTTCGAGCGGATATTTCGTGCATTCCTGATATCTCGGCGGGAGTAAATATCTCAACCGTCATAGATGTTAAGCCACTATTTTAGGGATATCACATCCCATAATTAAAGAAATTTTATCTTGTAATTAGAGTTTTTACCAATTAAGGAATCTTTCTTTTACCTATAAGAAGGGTATCTACCGTCATTGTAACACACAAGACATATCAAGAGAAAATACTAAAAGTTGCTACTGTTCATCGAACTCTGTCCTTTTATTATATTTCGCCATCAGCTACTCAATCACTGTGGTTTGGTTATTCCTTTTTGTCTATTATATTCCAATTATTTGCATTATATTTTACATTGTATCAAATTAATTCACGCATCCTTAGCACTACAAACAAATTCAATTGTTACTCGGATTTAAGGGTAAACAATATAGACACACATAAAAATAGGGGTGCTATAGTACCTCTGTTGAGTACACAAACAAAGGGCAAAACAGCATCAAATGAGGAAGCACAAACGATACGAGGTTTCTAAACTAGTTTGAAAATTCTGGAAAATGATTAGTTACTAGCTATATTACATCCTCCATGTTCTAATTGTTCTGTACTAAGGGTCTTGTTATCAAAATTCGGCCAACCTATCTTATATAGTCCCACATACCTAACGAGTACTTGACAATTGATGTTAAACTAAATATCTAAAAACATAACAAAGCACCCATATATATCAATCCATGAACTAACCCCTCAAATATTTTACAGCGGACATAGATTGAAGGATTTCATGACTTGAAGCATTGACCTTTGTGACTTGTGAGTACCTCTTCAACTTGTGAGTAACATCCAATCATATGTCATTAACAAGAACTTTTAATTAGATTACGCAAACCTTAATTACTCGTAAATGTCAAAATGGCAAAGACACTACTGGAGAGAGGAAAGCAAGCACGCAAGAGACATGGGGATGTGAAGGAGGGAGCCCTTTTGCTTTAGAAAATGGCTTTGTTTCCAAATTTTAATTTTGCAGCTTTTAGCTTTAAGTTTCAGTAGAATTGGGTCTTTAAATGTAAGAGAATGTTCTTTGGAACAATTTACTCATCAAATAGCTCATCATGAAAATATAATTAAACCAACAATGTCCTGATCACTTACACTCCGGTCATAATTTTTTTTCTCTCATATATTCTTTCTGTTTTTTCATGTCATAAAACATGTAATCATAGTAACATTAGGTGTTACTTCAGTTTTGATTAAAGTTATGACCATACTCCGATCCATTTTGTGCAGAATGAGATAGAGTAGCTAGGTTAATTTGTAACATATCTCCAGGGTAATTAATTTGAAAATAATAGTAGTGGCCATTTTCAGTAAAAAGTGCTGTCTATAACTTTAATTTGTGTCACGATGGACTATATATAGTCACTTTCCGAGATTAGTAACTGGAGTAAATGACCTTATAACTCCATACAAATGGTTAAAACCTTATCCGTATTCATTTAGAAAGAGAAAAAATTAATCAGCCAATTTTGGCTGTGATCGGGGATTCTTTACATTTCACTTCTGAAAAATATGATTTGTTGGTAACCCATTCTCATTGAAATATGTTGCTTGCATGTTGAAGATCTAATTTGGTTAATACAAGTGAACTATCTCTATCAGTTTAATCTTTTAAATGTATTGGTCAATACCGTGCAAGCAGAATCTTAATTTCAATTCTCACTGCCATCTGTCACACTTTCTTTTTCCTGAGGGATAGGAAAGTTTTTCCAATTAAAGTGATATTATTCAAAATGTGATTATTTATTTAATTTTTTAGAGTCGCCACTTGGAATAATTATTATGGTGTCCAAAGTCACCGGTTTTTTTTTTAAAATCCCAAATCAAGGAAAATTGACTCTATTTTATGGTCCGCGAACTTATCGTTTTTGTACACATTGCGAATCGCATCGCTTGAGACGCATCCGCGATTTACGACATGTTTGTTATTATTTTAATTTGAAGTTGTGATCAAGTCACGTGAAACGCGTACTTGAATTGGGAAATTACGTATCATTGACTATGCCACGGGAACCGTACCCATAGTCATGATGATTTATTTAAACGCACCTAAAGCAAACTACGATATTTGAGAACTATATTTTTAAACTACTTGGGGATTCACTGTGAGGCCATAATTTATGGAAATTCGTCGTAGGATCAATCTTGGGAATCTTGGCAGATTCATTTACTAATTAAACTAGAAAGATTATAATTCTAAAACATAGATTACATTTCAGTTATATTGGAGCAAATAGGGTATGAGCACGCTTGGGCTAATCTTGAAGCCTTTAGTGCATTTGCCAGCCCATTTCGTAAAGCAGACTGGGCATGGGCAGGGCGTTAATGGGCTCTGGATTAAAGCCCAAATTTGCCTATATTTCTACATACCAAACTTCTCCTTAGGGTATCTATTATCCACAAACCCTAGCTTACTCTTCCCTAGTAAACTCACAGGCATTGTACTACTCCATAATGTATAATTCTCAGGTCCAGTTAATTTGACTGAAATTAGAGATCTACCTGGAGTATCACATGGTTGAAGCAACATCGGATGATGTTGATCAATTAAGATAGGAATTCCTCCGACTGTTGTTGTATTTTTATCAATTTTTTCACTCTCGATCACCATTGTTAAGCAATAATCAAGCTTAGATGAATAACAACAGAGAGAATGCAACTGTTGATTGTCGATAAATCCCTAACTTCGAAGATATCAAAAATTACTCCAACTCAATTACTGAGTGCAGCTAAGAATCTAGAAACTTGATAACGATGTGTGGATCTTCAACGCGAGCTCTGATACCATGATGAAATCCTAAATCTAGATTGAGTTGTTGAGCTATGGAGAAGGAAAAGCAGTTACGCACAGACTGAGAAGAAGAATATCTCTCTTCATTTCTGTTAGAAGTCACTATTACACTGTACATTAGTGTATATTTATATACAAAATAAGCTATCACTAAGTACCTGCTTAACTAACTAATGCTCCACTAAATTAGCTTAGCTGGCATCCAACTGTACACTCTAACATTCAGTGGCGGATCCAGGTCGTGGGTGCTCACTCCAGTACTTTTAACGAAGACTTACTCGACCGCAAATTATAACTGCACAACTATATTTTAAAATTTGATGGTAAAAATATTTGACAAGCATATTTAATGTTATCATTAAAGGATTAGTATATTTACATTCGTCTTCTGCGTTTTCATACTTTGAAAAGTGATAAATAATAGCATTATTTGTTACATTAAAATTTAGTGCAGGACTAGTCTAGAAAGAAAATAAAGGACATCTAGAAAAGGTAGTAAAATTAAAAAGAGAATAAAAAAAAGTAAAATAAAATAAAATGGCAAAGAAAAAAAAGAAAGTAATTCTTGGGGATTAAAAAAGAGCCAAGCAATTCACGATAAAAGGTAGAAAACAAAAAGAATGAGTTGAAATGAAAGTAAGGGCGTTTGGACATAAGAACTGTAAAATTTTGGAAAAAAGTGATATTTTTTTCAAGTAAAAATGGTATTTGAAAATTAGAGTTGTGTTTGGACATAGATATAATTTTGGGCTGTTTTTGAATTTTTGTGAGTGATCTGAAGTGAAAATTTTAAAAAATAATTTTTTAGAGTTTTTCAAATTTTCGAAATTCCGAAATTCATATTCATATGAAAATTTTATCGCCAACCATAGATTTCGAAAAAAGGTGAAAAATATTTCTAAAAAAAAATCTTTTTACGGCCAAACGGGCCCTAAATGTATGCAGCTGGATTAGATCCCGCACCATTTTCGTTACAACCGTTCCTTCAGCTACCTCAAAGACCGAAGCACCCACCAAATTTCTTCGTTGATAGGAGCTCAATAAACATAATTAATAAATTATTGATTGTTGTCCGTACAAAATACTAGTACAGCCTATAGAGCAATGGGTGCTATAGGGATGTATGTGGATCCGCCCATGCTAACACTATAACTAAACATTTCAACAACTGAGGTGGTCACAAATTTAGCATTCTTCAATCTCTTTTAATTGGTGGAACAAAGTCGAAGTTTGTTCCAAAAAATGCAGTAAATCTATTTTTACACTTCAGCTATGGCAAGTATGGAAGTTTCTTTCTTTTCTTTCCTCCTTCTTCTTCTTCTTCTTTTTTCCCTCACTTTTTTTGTTGGGCTTGCAGGTGGGGAAAGAGGCATTTTTGCTTTGCATACTTCCCATCTTTCTATGAGTTTTACTTTTGTAAGTTTGATCTTTTTCCTCTACATGATATTTACTTTAATTCGTTGGAAGTAAAATTTTCTGCTAAATGTGAGAAATTAAGAGATTCCTCAACCACCTTAACATGCATGCAAGAGCCTTTTCTGTTTCACTTTAACAAATGCCAAAATGGTTAAAGTAAACGACAAAAAGAACCAAAGGATAGGTTGACAATAAAAGTTAAAAATTCCAAGTTTTTTTTATTAGGGTGGCTTTTGGAAAATGGAGTGAACGTCAGCCCCTATTGAGACTTCTGAATATAAAGAATAAAGCCAGGACGAGAGTTCATGTGCCAAGTTCGTATATGAACTCAAAAAGAAAATTTGGCTTTTGTATCTATTTCTGATGATCAATAATTACGTAACATTAACCTCACTAAAGCAATTGCAAAAATAACTAACTGTTAAAAACTTAAACCGGTTAAACTACGAAGACAAATGTCTCATTGCATATATTGAGGTGGTTTTATCATAAACCTGATCCCTATACTTCGTTGAATGGAACGGCTAGCTGTGTATAGTTGTGGTTTAAGACTATATAAATTTGTATTATCGTACAATGTTTTCCTTGAACATTTTGTAGGATTAATGCAATTTTTTCTCAATTAGAAGCTATAGTCATGTTAGTTGATGTAAATGTCAAAAAAATAAAAAATGAGGTGTGAGTGAAAGGAGGGGAAATAAGTTGTTCTTAATAAATTAAAGAGCTTTATGTAGATGAAGATGAAGAAAAAGCAAAAGCCTTAGATAAAAGACGTTAGCAAAGGTCAAGTGAAAATATGAAGCTTCGGATTCCCTTTTTGAAGGCCTACTAAAATTAAGGTGCCAATATTATTGAGTGCACATGCGACAGGCACATACAAAACAACAAGAAATGAACAAAAAGAAAAAGGACACGAATTTTACAACTAAGCTAGTTGGAAAAGTAAAGTATCACATCTAAGAATGATTATTAGCTATTATATCCTCCAAAATTTAGTTGCTCTAAAGTTACTTCACACGTTGTATATAGATCGATTACATAGATATGTAAATTATGGAAACGCAACTACCTAGTCGTGTATCATACAGTTTTGTAAAATAATATTACTATTATTAAGTCAAATATTTGAGTAATTAATTCTACATGAAAGAATAAAGTACAAAATGAATATTTCGTACAAAGACTTTTCATCGAGGTAAGATGATTGAATAATCATCTGAAATATAATCCTAGTTTAAATAGAGACATGTGATTTTTCAACAGGCTTAATGTATCACCTATCACTTCTACAAAGAGCTTTGATTCCCGACTCCGATCCCGACCCTGATCCACCGAATCTATACTCATGCTATGCATTTTTATCCATAATTTCAAAATCTTAGCTCAATATTAACGTTTACACCAGAAAGAGAAAAAATGAGGAAACAAGAAGATGTGAAGTTCATATTGTAGGCCTCGTTTTTTTTCGATTTTATATATAAGTTATTAAGGTTATTTAAAATAGGTCTTTAACATTTTAGTTTTAAGGTTCAAAATTTTTAATAATATATTATAGAATTAGATTTATATATCTACGTGGCTCTTTTTAATTGATGTTAACTCAACATAATATTCTTCATTTGCTCACAAATTTAGGTTATTTGAATTTAAAATTAGTAATTATTCAAGTACTACAGTACTAATTAAGGTTGATCAAAATCCTTTTGATCTTTTCGTTTTTAAATAAATAAGGGGCACAAAAATTACAGAGGCGGATTCGGGGGTGCAATGTTGTAAAGAGATGGATATAGAATTTTTATTTGGCGGGTTTAACTTTAGTCTCTTACCATGAACTCACTACACTTTTAAAATTATAGGTTCAAATTATATTCTTTTTGAAATTTTAGTAATTTTCACATATATATCTATACTCCCTGCCGAAAATAAAATCGTTCAGAGTGGGATTTGAATCGCCAATTTTACTTGTAGAGGTGCACCCAATAATAATTGCACCATAGGAGTCTTTGAGCATGGGTTCACGCACATATATTTAAGTAATTTTAAAGGAATATAACATTGTAACACATGATTTAGGGAGAGTATGGGTTCACGTGAACCCATATCCCTCAACCTATCCGTCTCTCTCAACCTGGATACGCCTCTGAAAAATTATCGTTCCTTAAAAATACAATTTTTAGGAGTTTGAATATGTGTCTTTTTGCAACTTGAGTTTGAATTTGCTTCAAATAAATATGACTTGATAGTGCATATTGAATATTTTATTTATTTCTTTTAACCCACTTGTTTTACAAAAATCAACATGAAAAAATTAGACTTTATTCTTAATTTCATACTCCTTTTATGTTTAGTTTCTTAATGTTCAGGACAAAAAGACGGAGAACAAATAAATTATTCCTTCATAGATTAATATAATTTATTAGTTCATAACATCACTTATAAAAATCACCTTGAATAGCTATATATAATTGTATTAATAATAATAATAATAATGATAATAATAATAATAATAATATATATAACAAAATGTTGTATTTTTTTTTCTCACAAAGAGTTCAAAGAGTTCTGCCCTTTAATAAAACAACTAACGCTTTGAAAAGTTTATTCCTAACGGCTAAATTGTTTCTTTAAAATTTATGTACTATGAAAAAACAAAACTATTTGGAAAAACACAATATAATCAATATTTTTTGTTAAAAGGGTATTTTGTCTTCTTTCTCAAGAGGTATATCAAATTCATAATAAAAGATTACCAGCCTTTAAATAATATCTAAATGTAAATCTAATTTATTTCATAATCTCAAAAGTATATTCAAGTATTAATGTAATACCAATCACGTCTTACCAACTTTTGAACTATAATCTTTCACATAAAATATGCTTGAATTTAAATTGTATACCAAAAACCCAATTTTACATGTCAAAATTAAAGAATAAGTAATATAATCTTTCTTGTTTCTAATCATAACATATGCATGCAAGACGCAATATATATTATGAAACCATGATCCTCTACTTTAATATTTATCGAAATTGTATTACATAAATCACCAAAGGTAGGAATTAATTATAGGTTGAGTAAAAGAAAATAGAACATGTTTTGTCGTCATCAAACTATTCCAATCTCTCCAAATAATGGCCGAGCATGGTAGAATCCTTGACAATGTCATGTCACACTTTCTTTCATAAAATTGTATTACCTTAACGTAATATTATCGGGCACTATTTATAGACAACTTTGCAAAGTCAAGCACTGCCCTTTTATATTGATGTATCAGTGCTCTTAAAATTTATTCTTTTCAGTTTATCCACCTTCGTTCCTTTACTTTTTTTTGGATCGTTAAAATTATTGGGTTTATTTTTTATATGTGTATCTTTAAGATAATTGCTTTATTTTTCAACAAATAAGATCATGTGTTTCCCCTCTTCAACATGATATTTATTCAAGAAGGCATTTCATTCAGTCACAATGAACTTGGGTCTTAATGTTTGGAGAAAACATAATTTCATCATCTAAAGTCAACGTACATATTTCATCTTCTAGTTCATAGGAATCAATATGTACCGATAATGGTTGCAACCGTTGGTAAAATAATATTTTTCACTACGGAGGCAGCTGTACTAACACAAAAGTACTATATAAAAGTCAACAATGCTAATATTCTCTTTTTCTATTCTGAAGGATTGAAATGCCCCAAAAATAATTTAGGCACAAACAATAAATTCAACAAAGACTATACAAAAGAAATTTATTAAACTAGTTAGAGAATGCAGTAGGAGGCTTTTTCACAACCCATAAACTCTTGAATCTCTCTACAAGAAAACAAGTAGTAGCACCCCTATTTATAATACTACAAAACCAAAAATCTATTCTAATATAAAATTGGTAAACAAAACCTAACTAGACATGAATTAAATAAAGTACCAAATATCAAATCCTAGACAACTTAGGAATACTAATTAATCTTGGTTTAGTTTCCATTAGCCTCCCTTAAACCAAGATCTTCAAACTTGATCATGCCCAACATCTTCTTCAACTTGATGAATAACTCCAATTTTAGTGGCTTTGTGAAAACATCAGTAACTTGCTTTCCATTCTTGCAATACTCAATAACTATCTCCTTGTCTTGAACCAAGTCAGGAATAAAGTGAAATTTGATATCAATGTGTTTGCTACGCCCATGAAAAACTGAATTCTTTGTCAACTCAATTGCAGACTTGCTATCACAAAAAATTATTATAAGATTGTCTTGCTTGTGTTGAAGAAATACAAGCATTCTTCTTAACCACAATGCTTGTGCAGCACTACTTGTTGCAGTCATGTACTCTGCCTCAGCTGTTGATAAAGCAACAACTTGTTGCTTTTTGGAAGACTAAGAAAATACACTAGAACCCAAATAAAATACACAGCCAGAAGTACTTTTTCTTTGTATCGTATCACAGCCCACTTATTGTCTGTAAATCCCACAAGACTACTACCATTAGTCTTTGAATAAAATATACCATCAGTCTGCGAACCTTGAATATATCTCAAAATTTTCCTTGCTACTTGCAAGTGGGATTGTTGTGGAGTATCCATAAATCTGCTAAGTAATCCAACTCAATAAGCAATATCAGGCCTTGTAGAAGTTAAGTACCTTAGTCTCCCTACCAATTTTCTAAAATATGTAGCATCAACAAAGTCACCAGTCCCATCTCTAACCAACTTCAATTTTTCTTCAACAGGGATCAAAACTGATTTGGCTTTATCCATATTAAATCTCTTTAGAATATCACCAGCATATTTTTTCTGAGAGATACCTCAATGCCAGGAAGTAAGAAATTAAACCCAAATCAGTCATCTCAAACTGGCTAATCACTGCCTCCATAAACTCAGAAATTAATTTAGGACTATTGCCGGTAAAAATTAAATCATCCACATATAAGCACACAATAAGAATATCTTCGCCATGCTTGAATTTGATATATAAAGTATGCTCATATGGACATCTAGGAAATTCATGTCCAATAAAATAAGAATCAATATGAGTGTACCAAGCTCTAGGTGCTTGTTTCAATCCATATAATGATTTTTCAGCCTATAAACTTTATTTTCTTAACCCCTTTTGACATAACGAGCAGACTGCTCAACATACACTTCTTCTTTAAGTACACCATTTAAGAAAGCATATTTCACATTCATTTGAAAAAAATTTCAACAATTATTGGCTTCAAGAGACATTATCATACGAATAATATCAAGTCTAGCAACAGGTGCAAATACCTCAAAGTAATCAATACATGCCTTCTGCTTGTATCCTTTAACAACTAATCTTGCCTTAAAGCGATCCACTTCTCCAGTTGGTTTGAACTTGGTCTTGTATACCCACTTGACTCCAATTGGTCTTTTTGAGGGTGGTAAAGTAGTCAATTCTTATGTATTATTTTTCTCAATAGCATGAATTTCTTTATTCATTGCATGAAACCATCGATCAATTTTAACAGCTTCCTCAGAAGTAACTGGATCACAATCTACAAATAAGGCAAAATATCTTCATCGGATAAATCATTATCATCACCAACAACATAATCTTGCAAACGAGCTGGTAATTGGTGTTGTCTTTGCGGGCGACTGGACGTCTCTACTTGAACAGGATCTACTACACGTTCCTCTTGATGTCTGCTAGAACTTCCTTCCTCTATGACTGAAATTATTGGTTGAGACCTAGATGGTTCTAAATCCTTCTTTGACCAATCCCAAGAACTCTGCTCACCAAAAGTAACATCTTTGCTAATAATCACTTTTTCTGTATCTGGATTAAACAACTTGTAATCATTTGTCTCATGACTATAACCAATAAAAATACACTATTCCGCTTTATCATCCAATTTCTTTCTCAAAGCATCAGGAACATGAGCATAAGCAAGACAACCAAATACTTTTAGATGAGAAATATTTGGTTTCTTACCTGTCTAGATCTCTTGTGGAGTTTTTTCAAAATTAGATCGTGCAGGACACCTATTTAATACATAAATTGCACAGGAAATAGCTTCTGCCCAAAAACCTTTTGGAATGCTTCATAGATCTCACCATGTTCATCACTATTCTATTTTTTCTTTCAGCCACACCATTTTGTTGAGGTGTAAATCTAGCTGTCAATTGATACTTAATACCATACTTCTTAAAATAATCATCACAAACAAGAAATTCAATGCCCCTATTAGTTCTCAATATTTTTAATAAAATACCCACTTTGCTTCTCTCCATAAACTTTGAAGCTCTTAAAAATATCACACGCATCAGATTTATTTTTCAAAAAACATACCCAAGTCTTTCGGCTGAAATCATCAATAAAAGTAATAAAATACTTACTACCACCATTAGAAGAAACTTCAACTGAGCATAAATCTGAATGAATTAACTGCAATGGTGCATTAGCTCTCCAAGCTTAGCTTTTCTGAAAAAGTTCTCTGTACTTCTTTCCCAAAATATACGACTCACACTTCTTGTCTAGAAAATCAATAGAAGGTAAACCATCAACCAAATTCTTTCTTACAAGAAATTTCGAACTCCCAAAATTCAAATGCCCGAGACGTAGATGCCACAACCAAGTATCATCACAGTTTATAGAACTAAAGCAAGGTAAATCATCACTATTGAGATAAAGACGCAACAAACGACAATTGTTCATGTTAAACTTTGCAATTAGTCTAAATTTATCATCACTGATTGTGCCAATCCTATACTTAAAATGTAAATCATACCCCTTTTCTAATAGTTGCCCCAAGCTGAATAAATTATGATGAAGACTCGGCACATAAAACACATCTGATATAAAATTAGAAGAACCATCTTTCAGAGTAATGCAAATTTTTCCCTTTCCAATATCAGGCACCTTTGCGTTATTTCCAAGTCTTACTGTACCTCTAAATGTTTCATTCAGATCAGTGAATAATTTCTTATTTCCACTCATATGATTCCTGCAACCTGTATCAATAAACCATTCATTCCCTTTAGTTTCTTCAACCCCAAAACTAGAAAACAACAAAAGTCTCTTGTTTATATCCCTATTATTTTCAGCCACCTTAGCATGTACTTCTTTATTACCATATTTATTATACCAACATTTGCTTTCATAATGTCCACATTTACCACAATTATAACACTGAATCTTAGATTTATCTCGTCTTTGAAAATTTTGATGACCTTGTTGTTCCTTTCAAAAATTATTACTATTTCTTTGTTGATAAGAAAAATTACCTCTACCACGGCCTCGAAAGTTACTTCTAGCAGGAACTCTATTTCTGAAATTCTAGCCTTTTTGATTTGTTTCTTTAGGATAACTTGTCTCTTCTTTTGCTTTAGGTTGATTCGCCTTTGCTTGCAACACCTCCTCCACTATTTCGGATATGTCTTGAGTCAGGGACATCTCATATGTCACCAATTCACCTTCTAAATCATCAAGTGTAAAAGTGCAAAGATCTTTGGTAGCTTCAAAAATCACCTTTTTTCGTGTGAAATTTTATACTCAAGGACCGCAATATTTTTTCAACCACTTTAACTTCATCTAGTACTTCTCCATTGGTCCTCATGTCGTTGACAATATTAGTAATTCTTGTAATGAGTTCTTTAACAGAATTTGTTGGTTTCATTTGGGCCAACTCGTACTGTCTTTTTAGCTCCTGCAATTTGACTTTCTTTACTTCGGCGGAACCTCGATGTGAATTCACCAAGATTGTCCAAGCCTCTTTTGTTAGATTTTGCATGCAAAATTTTTTTAGATTCACGCAATTCAACCTTGTTGGTGAGATAGTAACGTGCCTTATAATCCAATTGTCTATTTTTTTCTAACTGCTTAACTGCATCACATATCAATAGTGTACCTGCTAGGGGTTCCTCAAATTCTGTTTCAATAATAGGCCATAATCCAACAATATTGAAAAAATATTTCATATATTGATGTCAGTTTTCAAAATTATTTCTGCTATCAAACTTGAAAACGTGGCAATCATGTAAATATGGAGTATCCCTAATTTTTGAGGATCTCCACAGACTCTGACAGAATCTCACACAGGCTCTGATACCAATTTGAAGGATTGAAATACCCCAAGAATAATTTAGGCACAAGCAAAAAATTCAACAAAGACTATATAGAGAAAATTTATTAAACTAGGGGGAGAATGTGGTAGGAGGCTTTTTCACAACTCATAAACTCTTGAATCTCTCTACAACAAAACAAGTAGTAGCACCCATATTTATAATACTACAAAACCAAAAATCTATTCCAATATAAAATTGGTAAACAAAACCTAACTAGACATGAATTAAATAAACTAACAAATATCAAATCCTAGACAACTTAGAAATATTAATTAATCTTGGTTTAGTTTCCAACACCTTTAATCTGAGACCAAAGCAACTGTTCCACAAAGGTTATTTCGTGGGTAGCTTTGTGACTATCTTTCTTTGTTTCCACAAAGGCACAATCGTACTTGGAAGGCCCCTAATATGAAGAGTGGTATAAATTTAAAGAGTACGCAGGAATCGTTAGTTAGAAAGTAATGTAAACATTAGTAACTAATCTTTAAGAGTTGCATCCCTTCAATAAACTTGATGTTTTTATTTAACTTTTTTTAAATAATAAATTGGGTATTTAGATTTTTTGGAAGAATATTTTGGTAATTTAACTTTTAAGTTATGGGCTTCCTGCTTTTAATATAATATAGAATATTTATAGATATAAATATAAATAATTACGGAAAAGTACGTAAAGGTGAGTAAGTATTTCCTCAATCAATTTAGCATATGTTCTTTTTTCATACTTAATTTAGTCTATTTTGTACTATTTAGAATATCATTTTACCCATTAATATGATATTAAGAAGATTTGTGTTAGATGTTGATAAAAGAATGACTTCATGATCACAAATTTAAATATTATTGGGTGAATTACAGTGAAAAAGTGAAAATTTCATTCTTGGGATTTCTAAAAGTTTGAGAATTCATACATGGGTTCTGTGATTTGTTAAATTTTTTGACAAATTGAAGATTGTTATTCATTGGAATTGTTATGTTATGGTTGTGGTTAAAATTTGAAGCTATTCAATGAAGATTTGAGCTAGTTGCTGATATTTTTTATGACTTGAAGTTGGTAGGGACGATATCCAAATTTTGTATAATTTTGTATAACAGTATAGATGCGTGTAAACACCTTTTATACATTATTATATATTCTGTACAAGGTAAATACATTATTTATAATAAATATACGAGGTTATATAATATTGTATTCCATGTGTATACATATCATTTAAAAACGATCGACCATGGGGCTGTAGACTTAAAAATATGACTATGTAGGCACAATGTGTAATGTGATCTCCATTAGTAAACAAATTGAGAAAATTGTAATGAAGTCTCTTGAATGTTTCCTTTGAATTAGAATATTCCTCGCCCTATTATTTCAACTTTATATTTTGAAAATACATTTATTCTATTTGTACAAAGTGATTAGTTAGCTTGGGAAAATTGATGTTTTCCATACCAAAATCTTTGAACAGGAGCTAATAATTAGCAATTACTTGACATTTCGTATAATCACTGCTAATTTTTTTGCTGAAATACATATTGCATTTACATTTGTTAATTTGTCTAAGTTTAAATCTAAAAATAAGGTATTTTCCGAATTTTCCGAGAAACTTCCGAATAATGAATTATAGACACCCCCCGAAATATTTTCGACTATATGTCAATGATGAAGGCAATAATAGCCAGTTCCAACTCGGACAGATATTGCAATTCGATTTTCGCCCCGAGAGTTTTGTTCTTGGCACAGTTGACCCAACTCTCTTCTTCTGCTGAGTTTATCTCATCAATCTCCTCCTGATCTCTTTCTTCTCCGTGCGAAATCTTGTTTGTAAGTGCCCTTCTTTCCCTAACCCTAATCCCCTCTCCCATTGTTTTCGTTTGTTGGATGTTTAATTCTGAATTGTGACTTTTACAAGTTATATTGGCATGCTTGTTTGCTTCCCATATGATAATTTGGCTTTTAAATAGTTACTGTTTATACTAACCTGCCTTTTCGTATATTGTTAAAAGGGAATTAGATCATAAAAAGATGAATTTTTTTCATTGTGTTGTGAGTTTCAGTTCATGGAATATTATTATTAAGCGTATGGATCCCCTTTCAATGATTTTCATTAGTGGATGTGAATTGTGTTCAATTGTTTTGTATCTCTGCTCCAGAATGCGTATAGTTTATCCATTACCTGATAAACAATCTTTTATGGTTCAAAAATAATTTAAAAAAAAAAAAAAAGAAGATCTTTCCCTTGTGTTAGGCTATAGGGGAACCCTCAAGTCCAGAGCTTATGATCTTAACTTTCAAGCCATTTCCAGTTAGTGGAACTGCTTGACAGTGGATTTTAATTTTTAACTAAAAAAAGCCTGATTCGCATCATTACTTTAAATGCATCAGAAAAGCCGCAACTTGGATTCATTTGTGCCATTAGTCGATATGTGATCTTGTAGCTTCTTCGAGTGTCATGGTTGCTCTGAAGTTATGATGGTTTACTGATCTACCTTCCTGATAATTTCTCTCAAGGGAAAAGTGTATAAGGGAGAGGTCATTAATTTGAACTCGTGCAAAAATTCCATTCTTGTAATCATAACTATTGACTGTGGCTAAAAAGTAAAAAAGAGATATTGAAATATTCAATTTCAGCTTCTAATCTTTGCACTTTAAGTATCCTAATTTGTCTAAAGTACTCCTTGAACCCAAATCGACCAATATGCCTAAAAACGTCCTGAGATTGGGGGTTAGTGTGTAAAAGAAATCGATATTGGTATCTTTGATAATTATTATTTTTCTTTTCTGGGATTTTTAATCATAGCATATATTAGGATCGGGAAATTAGATAGTGCGGAATTTAGCCAAATAACGTTATAGTGACAATAACAAAGGCAATGCAAGTTGATAATAACGGCAATTAAAAAAGATAAAGAAGACACAAATTTATGTGGTTCGGTCAAGGTGACCTATGTTCACAAGCGAAGAGGAGCAAATTCACTATACCAACAAGAGTACAAAATTAGAGCAAATACTCTAATTAATCCCAAATGCCCCAAGAGAATAACCTCACAAATCACTCCAAAGAAAGGGTTCACACAAGTGTTTCCCAACACTCACTCTCTTACAAAATACTCTATAATGAAATAAAGGAGGAGAAAGAAAGACAAGAGTGAAAAGCTCTTGAATTGGTGTGTTCTCAAATGAGGAGAAGCTCTATAGCAAGAAATTTTTGACCTAATAATGGATATTATGTCATGGCAAATGTCTTGAAGACTTGACCCCACTTGAAAATGAGCCAAATTAATGGCCATATTACAAATCTCCACCTTGGCCTAATTTTGACTTATATATAGTACATTTGCTCCATCTTCTCCGCAACAACCCCAATGGGCAAAATCATTCTTCATAAATGCCAATCAAGTTCAGGCAAAACTTGAACTTGGACACTGGTGCTTTCTTTAGTGCTGATCTTCTGAACAGAGGCTTTTCCTTCAGCAATGGTTTCTCAGATGAAATAATACTTTATATCAATGTGCTAAGTCCTCTCATGAAACATCTGATCTTTAGTCAAGTGAATGGCACTTTGACTATCACAGAAAATGGTAATATCACCTTGGTGTGAACTGAGTTCCGCAAATAGACCTTTCAACCATAAAGCTTCTTTGATCGCCTCGGTCACTGCTATATATTTTGTTTCGGTAGTAGATAAAGCTACTACATGTTGTAATGTAGCTTTCCAACTAATAGCGTAACCACCAATACAAAATACATAGTCTGTCAGTGATTTTTCTTTTGTCAAGATCACCAGTATAATCTGAGTCTACAAAACCAACCGAAGTATTAGTATTTCTCCAAAACTCCAAACATGTGTTTGAAGTACCTCGCAAGTAATCTGAGAATCTATTTCACAGCCTGCCAATGTGCTTTACCAGGGCAAGCCATATACCGACTTTCCACGCTCACTGCTTGTGAAATGTCTGGACGTGTACAAACCATTGCATACATAATACTGCCGACTGCACTGGAATAAGGAACCTGTGCCATTTACCTCTCTTCTTCCTCTGACTGCGGGGACTGAGCAGCTGATAACTTAAAATGAGCAGCAAGAGGGGTACTAACTGGTTTTAGCATCTTTCATGCCAAATCTCTCCAAGACTTTCTCCAAATACTTTTTTTGGGTCAGGAATAGCCTGTTGGTTTTTCGATCTCTTTTGATCTCCATGCCAAGGATTTTCTTAGCTACTCCCAAATCTTTCATCTCAAATTCACTTTTCAGCTGACTTTTCAAATTGTGAATATCTATTAAATCCTTAGCAGCAATGAGCATGTCATTAACATAAAGTAATAAGTACACAAATGAATCATCATTTAACTTCCGGAAGTAAACACAACTATCATACATGCTCCTCGAGTAACCATGACTCAACATAAAGGAATCAAACCTTTTGTACCATTGTCTTGGAGACTGCTTTAATCCGTACAAGGATTTCTTCAACAAGCAAACATGATCTTCTTTTCCTTCAATTTCAAATCCTTCGGATTGATGCATGTATATTTGTTCCTCAAGTTCGCCATGTAAGAAAGTTGTCTTAACATCAAGTTGTTCTAATTCCAAATCATATATGGCAACTAAGGCAAGCAAGACATGAATAGAGCTATGTTTAACAACAGGTGAGAAAATGTTATTAAAATCAACTCCTTGTACCTGAATATAGCCTTTTGCAACTAATCGTGCCTTATACCTTGCATCTTCAACCCCTGGAATGCTATCTTTTTTCTTGAAGACCATTTGCAACCAACAATTCTTTTTTCTGATGGCGGCTTCACAAGAGACCAAGTACCATTATTGTGAGAGACTCAATTTCTTCATTCATTGCAATCAGCCACTTGGCTGAGTCAGAACGAGAAACTGCTTCTACTCTTCTTGGTCTATGTTTGGCTATAGAATACTTCTCTTCTTCTAGTTCAACTTCAGAAGTCTCAATTTCAGGAATTTCAGCTTCTGGCTCAACTTCAGGAGTTTCAACTGTATTTTGCTTGTAAGTTGATGAGCTTGGCTCAGAAGGAATGTCCGTCTTAACCTCCACCTGTTTTTGTGTACTCTTTCCTTTATCTGTATTACAAGAACTAGAAAACTCTTTTCTAGAATGTAACATAGAGGATTCATCAAAAGTTACATCTCCGCTAATTATAAATTTTGGTGCCATGGGATCAGGATATCATAGTCGGTATCCTTTCACTCTAGATGCATACCCTAGGAAAATACACTTTTTAGCCCTTGGCTCTAATTTTCCATCATTTACATGCATGTATGCAGGGCAACCAGATATCTTTAAATCAAAATAATTAGCAGGAGTACCTGACCACATTTCCTCTGGAGTCTTAAAGTTCAAAGGTGCAGAAGGAACTCGGTTGACAATATAACAAGCTGTAAAGATAGCTTCTGCCCGAAAGGTGTTTGTCACCCAGCATTTGAAATCATGCAACGAGCCCTTTCCAAAAGAGTTCTATTCATCCTTTCTGCCACACCATTTTGCTGAGGTGTCATTTACAAAATTCCAAGCCATTATCTGTTCTAAGTCGCTTAACCTATTTTCCTATTTGCTTCTCAATCAAAACTTTCCATTGTTTGAAATTTAAGAAAACATCACTTTTATTTCAGGAAATAAACCTAAACTTTTCTTGAATAATCATCAATAAAAGTTAAAATCTACCTGGCACCACCTTTTGATGGGGTACGCGAAGGATCCCAAAGATCTGAATGAATGTAATCCAAAGTACCTTTTGTTCTATGAATCGTTGGAGATTTGAAGCTGACTCTTTTTTGCTTCCCGAACACACAATGTTCGTAGAACTCCATATTTCCGATACTTTGGCCACATAAGAGACCTCTTTTGCTGAGGATGGAAAGACCTTTTTTACTCATGCTCCAATCACATATGCCACAATTTGGTGATGTCAGAATTTGATTTATCTAATATTGAAACTGCAGCTCCACCTCTAACAGTAGATCCCAATAGAGTATACAACATACCAGATCTGCGTGCTTTCATGATCACCAGAGCACCATGAGAAACTTTCAGAACTCCACCTTCACCTGTGTACTTGCACTCAACAGATTCTAGAGTGCCAAAGAGATGATATGTTTCTTCAAGTCAGGAACATATCTAACATCGGCGAGAGTTCTCACCACACCATCGTACATTTTGATTCGGACTGTACCTTTTCCAATAATTTTGCAGGCAGCATTGTTGCCCATAAAGACAACTCTAACCTCCAATAGATTCATATGTGGTAAATAAATTCCGATTGGGGCACATATGATAAGAACAACCCGAATCTAAAATCCACTCATTGTTAGATTTGAAACTATTATTATTTGCTAAAAAATAGTTCCCTCAGTCTCATCAGCAGCTACACTTGCTTCGGCAGTGTCAGTATTTGTGTGCTCATTTTCCGTTTTTGTATGCTTTTGTTTGTTTTTCAATATAAAACATTCAAGAAATAATGTGACCTTTCCTATGACAATATTTGCACATGACATTTATATATTTGGATTTTGACCTTGATTTAGGTCTCTCACTAATTGAATCTTTCTTATTGGATCTACCTCTTATGAATAAGCCTTCCCCTTGGTTCCCACTAGTTTCCCCAGTAATATTTCTATCTATTTGTTCTTTTGATTTCAAAATAGATTTGATATCTTTATAAGAGATATTATCCTTTCAATAAAGCATATCTCTTATATGCTTAAACGACTGAGGTAAGGAAACAAGCAATAACACAGCTTGATCCTCATCTTTGATTTCAGCATCTATGTTACTTAAATCCATAAGAAGAGAATCAAAAGTATCAAAATGTGTAAGTATAGAGGTACCTTCAGCCATACGAAAAGTGTAGAGTTTTTGCCTTAGATAAAGCTTGTTTTCTACTGTTCTTTTCATATATAGGGTTTTTAGCTTTCCCATATGCCTTTGCTGAGCTTTCTGCTGCAACTTCACGCAAAACCTCATTTGAGAGATTTAAAATAATACTTGCTTTTCCCTTTTTGTCTATGATGGCAAACACGTCGTCCGTCATTTTATCCGGCTTCTTCTCCTTTCCTTGTAGTGCCAAATCTAAGCCCTCCTGAATTAGGATAGCTTCCATCTTTAAATGCCACATTCCGAAGTTTGCACTTCTGTCAAATTTCTCAACATAAGACTTTGTTAGAGTCATTTTGGCTATTAAACTAACCCTGTTAGATCTGGCTCTGATACCAATTTGTTAGAATCAGTAAACCGGATAGTGCGAAATTTAGCCAAACAACGTCATAGTGAAAATAACAAAGACAATGCAAGTTGATAATAATAACAATTAAAGAAGATAAAGAAGACACAAATTTAACGTGGTTCAGTCAAGGTCCCTACGTCCACAAGTGGAGAGGAGCAAATTTACTATACCAACAAGAGTACAAAAGAGAGTACAAAATTAGAGTAAATACTCTAATTAATCCAAAATACCCAAGAGAATAACCTCACAAGATCACTTTAAAGAAAGGGCTCACACAAGTGTTTCCCAACACTCACTATCTTACAAAATACTCTATAATGAAATAAAGGAGGAGAAAGAAAGACAAAAGTGAAAAGCTTTTGAATTGGTGTGTTCTCAAATGAGGAGAAGCTCCTCGATTTATAGCAAGAAATACTTGACCTAATAGTGGATATTATGTCATGGCAAATGTCATGAAGACTTGACCGCCACTTGAAAATAAGCCAAATTAATAGCCATATTACAGCATAGATGAGTTTTATTCATGAAAATCAAATTAATGATCTTTTTGGTTTATGCATCAAAATTACTGGTTTCATTATGACTTAAATTATGTTAGAATTAGAGAATAAGACTATTCTGTCAACAAGAAAAATGAAAAACTGTGCTGACAGTGTTAGTCGGACAGTGTTAGTATCCTATATCCAAGTATATTTTTTCTCTGTGAAAATTAAATCCTCACTTCTTTTTTTCAGCTAAGTAGCTTATCAAAATGTCTGGGCAAGGTCAGCGTTTGAATGTTGTCCCCACAGTTACGATGCTGGGAGTTATTAAAGCTCGCCTTGTTGGAGCAACAAGAGGCCATGCTTTGCTGAAAAAGAAAAGTGATGCTTTGACTGTGCAATTCCGTCAGATTCTAAAGAATATAGTGTCAACAAAGGAATCAATGGGAGATGTCATGAAAGACTCCTCCTTTGCTCTGACTGAGGCAAAATATGCTGCTGGTGAGAACATCAAGCACGTTGTCCTTGAAAATGTCCAGAATGCAACTCTTAAAGTTCGATCTCGGCAGGAAAATATTGCCGGGGTGAAGCTTCCCAAGTTTGAACATTTCTCTGAAGGAGAGACCAAGAATGACCTGACTGGATTAGCCAGAGGGGGGCAACAGGTACAAGCCTGTCGTGCTGCTTACGTGAAATCTATTGAGTTACTTGTTGAGCTTGCATCGCTGCAAACATCATTCTTGACTCTTGATGAGGCAATCAAGACCACAAATCGGAGGGTCAACGCCTTGGAGAATGTTGTAAAGCCTCGGCTGGAGAACACAGTTCTTTACATCAAGGGGGAACTTGATGAATTGGAAAGGGAAGACTTCTTCCGTCTGAAAAAGATACAAGGTTTCAAGAAGAGGGAGGTAGAGAAACAGATGGCATCTGCCAGGCAATATGCGGAGGAGAGGGCTGCTGAAGAACTTTCTTTGAAGAAAGGCATTACGCTTGGTTCAGCCCATAACATACTGTCCCATGCTTCACAGAAAGATGAGGACATTATTTTCTGATTTGGAGGTCAGCTTTTTGGTTAAGTTATGTTGGTTGTTAAATATCGGAACGGATTATATTATTAGATGGAGAGATTTTTACTGTTCAATAAGAGCTCTATCATGTTTGTACTTAATGAACTCTACGGGGAGCAGCCTCATTGACTATTTGTGAGTGCTTTTTTCAATTTTTCGATTCAGTGAGCTGTTGGATGGAAATTTTATTTTTTGCTCATATTATGCCCAAGCTTATCCTCTTTGATTGTCACAAATTTGCTGTCACGTATTTGATAATATTCTCTCCCTTCTGTACATGAGCAACTGCACTCGGAAATGCAGATATTGAAAATGGCCATTCTTGCTAGGATTGAGTCAAATGCACCAAAAAAAATTTCTTTTATTTGTGAGATAACCTTGTTCTAAGCCTATTAGTTCCCATAGTCCTTGGGTATATTGAGTGCGGTGCATTAGGTAAAGAGGAGAAAAACGATAAAATATACATAAGTTTTGTGGTTCCTCCTACATGTATTCTTTTGAAATCATTTGTATTTAGTGAAGTTATGAGGATTTTTTCATCCCAGCATTGAGATTGCTTCTTTTCTTGCATTCCTCCATTGCTTGGAGTCCCAGACTTTACGGATGGTTTCAGCTGTATTTCATGTTGATGCAGTTTATATTCTTGTTCTAAGGCCTTTGATGCAGTAAATATTACTGATACTAGGGGTGGCAAGTGTGCGGGTCAGATTGAATATGGGCGGGTTGAAAACGGGTTAGACAAAAAAGGATAAAATATCCGATCCGCCCATATTTGAAGTTTGAATATTAACTCACAGCTTTAGGGCAAATCAAACCCTGAATGGTTGTTGTATCTTATAAACCAAAACATTGCGAAGACATCGCTGATTCATCTTGGCTTACTGGATATTTTTTGGAGCTGGACCTTTGGTGCAGTTGGTATTGCTATATTTCTGAAAAAGTGACATTGAGATCCTGGTTAAATGATTTATTTTATAATTGTCGTGTTCGGGTTAGCTTGTGCGCACCTCGACAATCTTGATTAAATGATTTTTTAAGATATTGTGCACTTTTGGAGAGGAAATCATCTTCGACCTACATTTTTTTAGATTCATATTTTTCTGGTTTCTGACACATTAAAATTAAAGCCAAACGAAGATGCAAATTCAACTACAAGTTGAATATTTTGTCCTTCGAAAGTTAAAAGTGCGCAAAAGTTTATGGATGAAGGAGTAGTGAACGATTGATGACTAACGAGCTATGGAGGAAATAGGAATGCAAAATTTGTTGATAGGATGCGGGAAAAGCCAAGAGTTGGAGAAAGAGTCAATTCCCCTGATATTTATAGCAACCTCCAGGGGTCCAATGTTCATAACCAAATAAAGAAGGAGAAAGAAAGGTGAGAGGAAGTTTCAACTGCTATTTAATGCTTATAACCACAGTAAATTAAACCTAATTCACTGTTCATGGTCAGAATATAGAGGTATTATCGATGCGTTGAGCATTGTCAAACTTTTTCTTGTGTTACTGGTCAGTAGATCGAATATTGTTGTTGTAGCTTTTATTTCACTGTTACTCTAATATCTGAATAGATTTTAAAAAATCAAAAAACTATCAAATTTGATGAAGCTGTAAACCCCAACTTTGGGTTGTCATCTACCCCTCTGTCTGTGCTGTGAAATACTGCATGTTGCAGGATTCTAAGTAGCCGATGTAATTTTCATAAATGCTTATTGCACATTGCACTGTGCGTATTTAATTTACTTGGTGCTTCCTTGAATTAATTCTCATCTTTTATCAACATGTTACACTATGCAAACAAACAGTTCCGAGCTGTTTTACGAACATCAGCACACTAGAATCTTGCTTATAGTCTTTCCCATCTCTGCTGATCCTGATATCTCCCACCTTTTGACATAGTAAGCTTTTTATTTTAGGATATCTATCGTTTTGCATTTTCCATTTTAAGGGGGGTAAGGTGGAAGTAATACGGGTTTGGCTTGTATTTTGGTGGGAAGACTCTAAAAGAGCTGTAGCAATTTTCCTCTTGAAAGCTTGTGCGTCTTATCGATGTGGTTGTCTATAATCTCTTGGACTCATTTACATGGTTCAATTACAAGGTATATGAGTCTACTACCCTTTGTGCTGTTGGCAGGAGAACAATACTGAGGGAGCCCTTAGATGGTTAGATTTGACAAAGTGCCTCGTTTCTGGAAGAAGAAAATATTAACCTGACTTACTAAATCTGCAGTACCTATAATGCTGCTAATAATGTCTTGCCTTGCAGTGTCTGCGATACTGCTAATGATGTCTTGCCTAGTTAATCTCAATATGTAGTTATTTCTTGAGAAAACATCCTAAGAGGAAGAAAAAAGTAGGTTTTGTTCTTAAATGAAAGTTACTTTGACTGCGTTTTTCTTCGGGTTCTTGAGATTCTGAATCACTCATTTTGGGGGGAAGGAATAGTAACATGCTTGATAGTTCTCAGAAGAGGGAATTATTTGTCTTAAGTATCTCTTGCTGGTTCAGAAAATGGTATCTGATGCTAGATAATTTGAGGAAGTCCAGAAGCATATTGATAGGATGACAATGAAGAACAAAATACAGGAGCTTGAGTAAGAAAGCGTAAAACGATAGCCTAGATAAAGTATGCAGATCATAGCAGTTCAGCGTACGAGGTCTGGCAGGAAAAGCCTTTCATGTTATCAGATGGTTGGTATCAGATCTTAATGTCTGTAGTTTTAACTTAAAGATGATCCAGTAATGGTCTTAATGGTGCTGATGGTTGACCAAAGAAGTTTCTGCCTTTTGCGCTAGTCCTAGTAGAATGTAGAAGATTTCAACATAGATCTGGAGCTTTAACAATGTCTCTGGTGCATGAAAGTTCACTTGGTTTAACAATGTCTTGCAATACAAATTTACTTCATGGCTTATCCCAATGCTAACAGGTAAATGTGTGCTAGAATTAGAGAGGCATACACTTATGTGTTTTGAGATGACACTCTAAGCACTTATATTTTGAAATATATAATAACAACAACATACACAGTATATTCCCACAAGTGGGTTTTGAGGAGGGTAGCATGTACGCATACCTTACCCTTACCTTGTGAAGATAGAAAGATTATTTCTGGTACCTCTATATTTTGAAATATATACTATTAAATTTGCAAACTATCTTTATACAGTTATTTAAGATCAAAAGACTCTGCAAGTTGAGCAATATATATTACTTCAGGTAAAGAAAGATACGAAGTAGCCAAGACTAGTGTTTATTACTACTCGAGTAAAAGAGAAAGTAGCAATAAGATACTTTCTAATTTTTTCCTCATTTACAAAGTCTACAGCAAGAACTCACAGTGGATCCACCACAGCCAATTGGTAGTTGTAGATTCATCAAAAGTAATTTATTCTTTCAACATGTTTTGCACTTCAACTAAAGTCCTCAACACGTAAAAATTTTGTCCTGTTTTGTTGACTTATAAGGTATACAATCACAGTATTTTATTGACCTTGTCCTCTTATTATAACCACATTATTTACTGCTCCCGGCAGGCACTTTATTTCATCCGCAGAAATGAGTTTTTTTATATGTTGAATTCTTCGTACTTGAATGATATAGCTCCAAAATGTAAAACCAGTACTGTTGACCAAAACATGAAGTCCAGATATAACGGTTATCTACTCATCCATAACCCCATGTTAGAAAAGTAAATTCAAATAACCACAATCTATATGATAAAAGAAACAAAGTTTTCAATATTGAACAATGAAGAAAATTAGGAAATTGATCAAAAGAAAAGCACCAATTTAATAAACTTTCAAGTTAAAATATACAAGGGCTTTTCTTTTCTCGCTAATGCTCCTCTTAACTCCCGAAAAGTCAAAGGCCTCGTTACTAGAGTCAATTAAAAATAACTATAATTAATCGATCATAATAAATGGAACTTTTTATCTAAAAAAATAACCAGAGTCCAGATAAATTACACGCGTAACGCCAGTACTGAAGATCATTTCCGGCCAGGAAGAATATACAAAGTTGTGATCAAACTACACCACTGTAACCATATGTGGTGCATATATATTTGATAATTGCCCAGAATATGTTGGCCAGGGGTTTAGCTCAGAACCTCAAATTAATTAAATCATCAACTTAGAAGAGGAAACCATCGTTCTCGAAAATCAGAGTGGTAAGAAATCATGAAAAGGAGAAGCACAAGGAGAATGCCAACTCCCCAAGGAGTAGCACCAGCTCTATGAAATGAGTCTTTTTCAGGCATTGGAATGAATGAGACAGATTTTTCCAAGCTCGAAAATAAGTGCACAATTAGAAGCAGTATCAATGGAGACACCATTAGAACAAGCTTGAATTGATCCATAATGCCTTCAAAAATAGACTCGTATTTGATGTACCATGTAATACTTACAAACATGAAGAGAACAACAAGGAAGAAACATAAGTGTAGCGAAGGAGGCTGTGAAGAGTAAGTATCTCCCATTTGGGACTTTGCTTCAAACTTGAAACAGTGAAAGGAAGAGTTTGGTTTTGAATTAGACTACGGTTTTTATAGACTTGGATCCCTTTTGGGTTGACCAAATTTCTTGTCCTCCTCTTCTTATTTTTTCTTCTTTATTCAAGTAAGATACTAGTGGGGAAGAGAGCCGCTTCTTTTTTCTTAATTATTACTCTGAACTGTCCACTTTAATTAATTTTTTAATTTTTTTTGTAGTCTATTATATTTAACTTTTTTTCAAATATTAAGAAGAAATTAACTTTTTTTAAAAAAAAATTGACCTTGAAGTAAAGAGCCTACGAATATTTGTTATATTTTTAATGAACACATCAAAATTAATATGGTCAATTTTATTATTGATTAATATTAAAATATGAATTCTTTAATACACGTAGAAAGAGAAAAAAAAATTAACTAAAGTGGCTTTAGATGCATTCTACGATTCTTACTTTTTGACGGTCCACAAATATGCATGCAATTGGCCGGTGCCTTTTTTTATATGTTTAAGAGCTTTAAAATTTAAAACTATGGTTGAGGACTTAGCTGCTGAAACCTGTCACCGACCAGGTCCAGAACTTGACATGGACCTCTTATTTAATTTTACTTGTAATAATGTCATGGCTACACTGAAGTTCAAAAGTCCCTTCTTCAAGTTCTTAGATTTGCAAAAAAGCCCCTCCTTATAATTGGATTTGGGAGAATTCACATTATGTCATACGGTTACAAAGTTCAGGGAGTCATAAGTCATTAATCGCTCTCTTGATAATTCCCAATATATATATATATATATATATATATATATACACACACTAGACGGGTTTAGCCCGTGCAAAGCACGGATCCAACATTTCATATTAAGCATTGACAACAATTCAGAATATTGATGATTTATATTCTGATATAATTGGTCATTGCTTTCAACCAACATACTCTCGTGGCAAGAAAGTCAAGTAAACATAAAAAAAAGTAACAACAAAGTATGACAATTTGGATAGTAAAATAAACCTCAAACATAAAACATTCTTTATTTACAAGGTAATATAAATTTAGAAGTCTCAAACATGAAGACACAAAAACCAAAAAGTAAAATACCCGTCATGTAAATCATATTTCCCAAATATTTAAGTTGCAAAAACAAAAGAAGTCCAGTGCTTAGGGAAATAAAGAACGAAATATTTTACTTTAGGATCACAGAAATCAAGCATCCAAGCTACATCACATATACTTGAAGCTTAGGAATTCAATCTGAAACAGTGAACAATAACAAATATCTAGCTCAGACAAAAAAAAAAGGATGTCCACATACAATGGACAATGACAGAGAGTCAAAGTGCACTTAACATTTCTGCAATGTTTGGAAAATTGCCAAGCTTGGGAAGAATTGGTCTTTTGAATCGATTAGCGTCCAAGTCGAAAATCATTCGTTTTCATAACAAGCCAATCTCCTTTAGCATTTATACCGATCGTTGCGTATTCGCACAAAGTCCTGCATATCAACAATATATTATCATTAAAATCTTAAAATATTTCGGTAAAAGCTAAATCCTATAAGATATTATCATACACTATGTTGTATATCCTTTTACTGTCAATCTGATCCATATATATATATCATATTTTTCATCGGACAATTTGCAATTTCATAGCGTGCCTTGTGAAGTCTTTATATGGACTTCACCTTTCCCGACGATATACAAAGGTTCACAACCTGCTAGATAAATCTTTCCGAATTTTTCAGCAATATAATTATGTAATAATTCTTTGCATGCGGTAGAACGAAAGGATGCACCTGAATTCAGAATCCAAAATTTGACTGGACTGTCTGCATAATAAACTAGTGCATTACCGACTTGTTCAGCAATTACATTTGCTGAATTTTATCCTTCTTCTTCTTTGGTTCTCTACACTGACTACTGTATTGATCCTTTTTATCGCAATTCCAACAAGTAATGTCTTTGCGATTTTTGGATTGTCCTCTTTTCCTTGACTTTGATTTGCCACGACCATGACTTTGTCCTCTTTGGTTGCTTCTTCCCTTGCTTTCGATATTAAAAGAAGATCCTAGGAGATCACTTGATTTTCTCCAGGGAATATCTTCGCTTAGAACCAAGTCTCTGATATCATCCAATTTGAGTTTGGTACGTTCTTTTGAATCAACGCCCTGACTTTGTTCATCTTTAAATTGAACAATCGATACATCAAATAAATTTTATTTAAAGCAAATGGCTTCTCGTACGTATTTGATAACGTCCTCATCAGGCCTGCAGTGGTTTCTCTTTAATGATGTTAAACGCTATATTTTTTATTAGCGTCAAATGAATCACACCAAGAGCTTGGCGATCTTGTAGATACCAATCCGCTTTGGCCATATTCTTTGGTTTTATCCTAGTCAGAGGTAAGTGTAATTTTTTCTGGTACAAATAATCATCTATTTGTATTTTCAAAATCCAAAATCTTTATCATTAAACTTGTCAATCTTAATTTCCCTTCTTTCGATGCCATTTTTCATACAAAAAAAAAAAATTATGTGAATAGTGCCTGTGAATAGTAACCGTAAAGCTAAATCCTAAGTCTTCATTGAAAATAACTTACAAGCTGCTGAGAATCACAAACGGTACTGTAAAATAGAAGGTGAAAATGCAAATTAGAGTCTCAACTGTGGTACTGATATGTTCCAAAATATTTCCAATAAACTGGATTCCATTGAGAAAATTAATAACTAAATAACACACAGAAAGTACAACATTACATAAGCGGAACACCTATTCAAATTTTTATGACAGACCTTACGCCATAGGACAAAATTTTCAAGCCCATCGTAAGAATCTAAGTTAGACATTGGAATAAGGCAAGTCAATTAAAGTAGCGACTTCGTACGGCTTTGAGCTTCAAGAATAATAATGTGAAGTAATAATTTATCAAAAGAATCTTAATGTGCAATCACCATATACATTAGCCAATAACATAATCAAAGTGATTCAGTACTGGACTCTTATTTTGAAGACAAGCAACAATTACAGCCATACTTTATTGGTTGCATGCAGGGATCACTTTATTCAATCTCATGTCAATTATCATACACTATGTAATAATCTAATACCCAACATCATAATTGTACCCTGTGGCTATAAACAATTTTGCTAATCAATCTTTGATAACTCCTACAATTCTCGAGGACCTTATTCTGTTTATCCTGTGTCCTCGTCAAGTTTAGCGCTTGTAAATTTCGAGCTCAAAATAAGTAGCTGTTATTTTTGTCCGATACCAAAAGTTCAATCTGTAATCTCATCATTGTAATCTCATTTTTGGCCTTTGAGATTAATGATATAGAGCATATATGCGATGATTCGTTAGATTTCTTGTTATGATCCAACAAATTCATTTTTAAGGAAGACTTCATGAAACATTGGTGCAGTACATCTTAGCTTCTTCAACCATCTTGTCATAATCCGTGTGATCAGTTAGTTATTGACATATATAAGGATCAGAAATTCACAACCATGCTTTAGCCGTGCTCTTTTGTAAACAAGCACAATATGAGAAATAAATCTCATAAAATACAAAAGTGACTTTGCTACATTATTTCCAGAACTTAGCTGACCATTTAAGTAATTAATTCCTCCATCCACAATAAAAAATCAATCAAAGAGTATAACTTTATTTTTCCATTAAAATAAGAGAGGATTGATTAAACTTGGACATATTTAAATATGAGCAAAAATAAATATCCACTTTAAATTTATATTATTATGTAGTGCGTTAGATTTATTGACCATAATATGCCACCAAACGACATAGTCCAAAGTGTCAATCTCTGCTCAGGAAAATAAAGAAGACATTACCATAAAAAGCAATCAAAATAATTGACAGAACATAAGTGCCTTACTGACCTTTGAGCGTTTAGTTCACAAAGCCTTTTTCTATTCCCATTGAGTTCCTTTAATACCATCGATTGCTAACAAATTAACACAAAATAGTCAATGAGCATAAGCATGTGCAAAATCAGTTTAAAAAAAAAGACTTAAGGCTCAAGAAATACTACAATTGCCTTTAATAAATTTTATTTTTTCCATTGAGTCCAGTGGTGATGGAGGATGAAGAATAAAAGGGAAAATCTGGCGAACAATTAATACCTCATTGTAGACTACTCAGATTTCTAAAATGTTGCGACCTCTCAAAAAACATATTTGAGGCCGTCTGGTCGGAACCAAGAAATTTGGTACCAGATATTCAGAATAAAAACATGCATATGTAGAATTAGTTAAGAAAAGAGCTAAATGCACAAGATAAACATCGAAAACTTCTATTGCAATTAGCGGTGCAAATATAATCTATGGAATTCCAAGAGAAAAAGGAAAAATTCCCAAATAGGAAACACTTACCTGTAAGTCATAAATATATGCAGCAGTACTAACTATAAGTCCAGATAGTTATATCAAAACTCATTCCATCATTAAGAAATTAACATTGGTGTTGATAGTTTGTTCTGTCTCCATAAAACAACAACAGCCAAGAAAACTCCTCCATCAAATTGGTAACTGTTAAGAGGTCTCAAAAAAGAAAAGAAAGAAAAGAAGATTGCAGAGAAAAAAAGAAGAAGATTTGAGCAAGAATTGAAAGAAAATCATACCATAAAATTGAAATCATAACAGACAGATATATATATATATATATATATATATTTGTTGAATACACTAATACATATCAGCAAGCAAGGGATGATTGTAATTTCAAATCTGAAGAGGAGGTCTTCCTAATTTTTCTTTTTCATATTTTTTTCTTTTTTAATTTCTAATTTTGGAATTAATGGGGAATGGGGTTTTGGATGTCCAATTTGAGATAGGTGTGACCATTTGCATGTCTTTCTTGTGCTTGATGTATAGTTTAAAAAGCCATACGAAGTTTTGTAAATATCAAAACAACTTCCCTTTGTTAATTCTTGTCGCAACTTTTTTTTTTCTTTTTTAATTACTTCTTTAACAAATGGGATATTGACACGAATTATCTTGGAACATTAAGTTAACTGCAGCAACAGTGGGTTTTTTAGGTACATGTTCATGGATTTGAACAATGCATGTTATGCTTAATCTTTTTAGCATCAATTATTCTGATACAATTTCACGAATAACCATTAGAACCTTATGTATACAAAAGGTTGTAATGATCTACAAATGACGCCTAAACTTAACTATATGTCTTGTACATATTTGAAGTGACAAAATGCTGAGTAGGAATGCTGGACTCCACTATGTTTGCTTTCTTTATTAGGGATATATTACTAATATTAGTTAGATGAGGAGAAAATATCATAAATAGAACACTATGGTGTGGCTTTTGACTTTTGACCTTTGAGATAAGTTTTTGATCGGCGAACCTTCAAAGTTAATAGTCAAAAGTTTTGCTCATTAAACTTGAAGGTGGTATGCCTTAACTTCACTACCTATATAAATCTCATCATTAGGTACCCAATTCATTGTTTTCTCACCATTGGTTCTTTCAGGTTAACTCGTAAGTTCTTCGGATGAAGTTGATATCAATATTTCCAATGAAGCTACATGATGTAATGCGTTTTCAACCAAGTTTTTCGTTGGTCATGGATTCTTTCTTAGCTGCAAATGAATCCTTTTTTGACACCTTTGATCTTCGAAATTAATCTTACTATGTATAATAGATTGTAAGTCTCGTAAAGTTGTCGAAAGATCTACATAGGTACAGTGACATGGTAGGCATAGGGGCTTATAAAAACATGTACCTAGGGTTTGATCATGATTAAAAAAACAAAACTGCAAGGGACCAAATTATTTTTGATGCAAAAGATGAAGCATTAAAAACTCAAGAAAAGTTATTGTCGTTATTCTTTTAAAATCTTTAAACCATAAAAGAATTATATAGTGTTTCTCTTATTGGTTCGATTTTTCTGATTTTTGAGTCCAAAATCCTAAATACGATCACCGAGTAATTCCCTTCAGGTAGTGTGAAAGACTATATATATTAGTGCAGTAAGGGTGGTGTTAATTTGGGAAATATCAAGAATTGGGGCAGACAGATTCTTAAAGTTTTGTGTTTTCTTCATGGATGGAACCCGAAGATTAGTTAAAGCCAAATTGTAATTTTTATATATAGACATACGTGTGAGCACGTGATTTTTGTCGTGTCCGAAACACCCATATAAATAAAATAAAAATAATTTTAATTAATTGTTAGCTTTATTTTGGAATTTATTAGAATTTTAAATTATTTATATTGTCTTGTTTGTTCAATTTTAATTAATTAATTCATGAAAATACTCATAATATCATGCATTGATTTAGGATTTATTTTTATATTTTTAGGATCGAATTAACAATTGTTGATTTTATAAAAATTGAAAAATCATAAAATAGCTCGTTTTCACACGTTTTTAATTTTAATTTTTAATTCATAGAATCTAACATTATGATAATTTCTATAAATAGTTAAGTTAGTGTAATTAAAAAAAATATAAATAAATAATAATCAAAGTAAAGCAAGAAGGAGGAGGATCGGAATTGGGCCAGTATTTAAATTAAAGTCTTCCCAATTCGGAAATAATCAGTTGGCCCAAATCCGATCCTCCTCCTTCTTGCTTTACTTTGATTATTATTTA
>MCJB01049526.1:27111-47520 GCA_002018475.1 Nicotiana obtusifolia | reverse complement strand
GTTTTGTAGTATGAAGAGCATATCGAAGATATCAGAGGCAGCTGAATTGAGTTATAGGACGTCGGCTTTGGATTCGAAGTAATACTACAAAATTAAACATTTTTTCACAGATTTAAGTTACTTAAATTGTTGCTAATATGAGTTATTCGTTTTTTTTCTTCTTTTTTTATAGAATGAAGAGTATATCTGAGATTTCACAGGCAGCTGCATTGAGTTATACGGGGTCGATTTCAGATTCGAAATCGAAGTTGAAATCGAGTGCTTCTAATTCAACTGTAACTGCAAATGATGATGATGATGATGATGTGTCGTCTGCGGAGGCTAAAGCACATGCTAGTCGCGTGAAGATGATTCGTATGTTTCGTATCATCAATAAGCTCAAGGTGAAAAATTTGAAGTATTGAGTTAAGATGAACGTGATCATGAGCTTTTTCTTGTTATTTCTAGTTTGATTTTATTGAATTATCAGTTTTTTATAGTCTGTGATCTGTTATGAATCTGCTTAATTCAGTGCTTCGTATTATAGCTCACCGCCTTTTCCTATGAATTTTTCTTAGTTTAATTGCTCTGTTTTTTCTCAGTGTTAGGAATTGTAGAATCGATTGAGTATTCTCTATATTTGATTGATTTTCTGAATATTCACTAAGCTCAAGATTATTAGTAGAAATTTCCTACTCTGCTTCGAGCACTTGATTATTTATTTATTTTTTGAATTTTTCGTTCCTCTGAATCTTCATAGTTCAATTTGCTCTGTTTTTCTCAGTGTTATGAATTGTAGATTGATGCTTTAGAATCGATTGAGTTTTCTAATTTTATTTTTTGTAATTCGATGAGTTTTATTTTAATTTCCAGTAAAATGATCAGTCTATTCTGTTTTCTCTCAGTGATTCAATTTGAAAATTGACGCTTTGATATATAATGGATTCAATATTCTCTGTTTTCGATTAATTTTCCGAAATACCTTAAAATTCATAGGCGGTGCAAAGGAGACGATCTAAGAGCTCATGCATCTCCGATCGCCTGAAAATCAGCTCCGGCAAGCCGGAAACTGCCACGTCAGCATCAGCGTCGTCGTGTGTGTCAATTATTGACTCTGCTGCCCCCGGCGACATCTCAAGCCGTGAGAAAGAGAGTGTTCGGAGGAAGATGAAGGCGATTGGCTCGGCGGCTCACATTCGGCGGAGAGCGGAAGCGATATTGAAGGTGCTAACGTGTCATGGTTGTGCTTCTGAAGTTAGGATTCGTCAGTTGCTTGGTAATAGCCCGGATACCAGCAAAGCGTTAAGAACGTCTCTCTCTCTCTCTCTCTCACACACACACAAAAACACACACAGACAGTGCACACAAAACAATTGCATGACGTTTGAGTCTAATTTTGTGAATTTTTTGCATCTTTGGTTATGTTTCAGATTGTTGAGGCTAGAAGAAGTGAAGAGGTCAGGGGCAGGAGGTCGCACAGATCCTTATGTTTATGTGGTAAGTTACTTAATTATGCATTAGTTTTATGAGTCTTTATTTGAGATATGGAACAATGAACTTATATTTTTCTTTTAAATACTCCATCGACAGGTTTGATTGGACGCGAAGTTTAAGAAAGAAAAAAATTTGAAACATGGTACCACATTTGTGTGATTATAAGATATTTAAAATTTATAAATTTAAATATATCATAATATTTGTGTGACTATAAAAAACTTATTATTATGATAAAATAAGAACTTTGAGCTAAGTTATTTTCAAAAGGGATAGTTCTTTTTGGTACATAAAAAGAAGGAAATAGAGTCACCTAAAGTTAAATGGATGGAGTACTTTTGCAACTAGCTTCAATTCTTTGTTGATATATAGTTGGGGAAAACAAATTCTTTGTTGATATATACATATCTGTCCACAGTCAATTAAGGCACTTCAAATAGAACAAAGAGTTGTACTGTAGTTTGAGAAAGCATCTTGGCTAGAGTATTATGCTAATTTACTCTAGTAAAATCAAGGATTGGACATAAAAGAGTAAAAATATATGCATCTCCACGACAACAATAACAAATTCAGTATAATTTCATAAGTGAGACAGAGGAAGATAGTGTATATGCAAACCTTACTCTTACCTAGTAAAAATAGAGATGTTATTTCTGATAGACCCTTGGCTCGATGAAATATACACATCTTTAATATATTCATTACTCTCTATTATCTCTTCATAGTTGAAGGTTTAGTGCATTACATTTGTAACTTCAGAACAGATTTTTCTCCATTCTTTCCCCTAATGTTTTTCAACCTTTTAAAATTTTTTGCTGTAGATAAGTTGAGAAAGGGAGACAGCTCAAAAATAGAGGTGAATCAAGTTGCCAATTCCACAAGATAAAATTTGGCCCAAGAGAGGCTGCGGAAAAACACATAATAACTCTAAATATTACTCCACTAATATGTAAATGAGGCCAAAGTATAGTTCCAAAGCTTTTTGTACTAGATAATGCATGCCAACCAAATTGGTGATTTACTTTGCAACAGTATTATTCTGACATAGAAAACTTTCGATACGATTACTATGCTTCTTTGAGTATTATGTGGTAAATTAATTTGCACTATCTTTAGGAAAAAATAAGATTTAGAACTTTTTGTTATCCAGACAGATATATGGTCTTCATTCTCTTAGCAAAATTTTTTATGTACAAGTGAATCCGTTGTTACCTATCCCAAAGACAAAGTCACAATTTGAATTTTATGTGTTTGAGATTTTTCTCTTTGAATAAGATCTCAATTCCAGCGATGGTTTCATTAGATATCTTACAACTAGAATCCCTCTTTTTTCTAATTCAGTTCCTCCACCAACGCGAACCCCAGTTAGATTCATGCATTCTACACTTTTTAGTTATTGGGAGAACCCAAGTACTCTCTTTCGGATTCAGGAAACAACTCTCAGAGATCTTTTTTCCTTTGGGAAGATACAGGAGTGAAACAATCAACCTATTGATATTGGAAGACCCAACGGATTCTTCCAATATATCATTTCTGGGTCCAATGGAATTCATAAGTATAGGAAGAAGCCCTATCAAATAGAGATTTTTTCTTTCGACCATATTTCGATTGTTAATACGATATATAAGGACCGCTACTACAAAGAGTATTACACCCTTGATCGTGAAATATCGATTGCTTGTTGAACCCTGTGAATTGCGTGAAAGTAGGATACTCCAAATTCGCTTGATTTACTTAGTTCGAAATCTATTATTTTATACTTATTTGATGAATCTTTTTAACACATATAGAAGCTAATAACACTTTGCTCTATGTTAGAAAGCACTGCTTATGACTAGCAAAAATAATATAGGACAAATTCTGTCCAATGTGTATGATTCATTTCATTTGCAGCTTACATTTTTTGTCTGGATTATTATATTATTGACCAAAATCTACGTCGGCTTATATGACATCTCAATTTGACAAAATCTTTGATACTGTGACACGCCACATATGGAGAAGGCATAATTAACAAGTCAAAAAGACTCCAAACCATAGGGAAAGGGCAACAAAAAACTCTAATGCCAAAGCCATTTTGAAGAAACAATCAAACTTCCCTATACAAAATTTTATATCCTCACCATATTCCTCTCCTTTTGTCAACTATCTTTAAGAGTTCTTGCACTTATACTTTTTCTCCAAATTTTCCAAAAATCCATGGGGAAATGCATGGAGATGGTGGATGTAGGTGTGAGAATAGTAGCTAGGTTTCATTCTCATTGTCCTCAGACTGGTCGGATATATTATCACCCGCCCTCCAACAACAATAACAACATACCCAGCAGAATTCCACCTTCCAACATTCATGACAATAATGCTTCTTATTTTCGTCGTCGTAGCCAAAATGAGAAACTTGGGTTGATTGATCATCACCATGATCAAGAAAGTCCAAACTCTATAGGAAGTTATGGTGTCAAGACTACTAACATGCATGTTGACACTGCTGATTTCATCGTTCACACTTTGGACTAATTAAGCCTATGTATGTAAGAATCATCTTTTGATGGTCGTAAACGATTGAAAGTCAAAATATAATGGGTTGGGATCTTTCGTGTCAATGTATGTAAGTTAAATCCTTGTTTTATTGTGTGATTATTGTGTACAGTGCTTATGACTTGCAGGATTGATTTCATGTTCTAAGGAATATGAAAGAAAGAAATAGAAATTAAGAGAAGATTGTGTGATTTGATCAACGTTAATTCTATGTACATATAATAAATTGTATGAATTGAAAAGTTTTGTGCTTTGTATGACGATGCTTCTTGCTCCATTAATTGCTTCTCCTTTTTTTTCCTTTTCTTGCTCCATTGCATGCATACACTATGAAATCAACTATTTGGAATTTGGAATTTTCTTTTTTTCAGATCACAACTAAGTTGCAGCTGATTAGAAGCCATAAACATAAATAAAAGGGAGAAAAGAAAAGAAAGGAAAAGTAGGAACAACAAGCACAACCATCATTCATCGAGTGTCAAGCATAAAATTAAAAGCACAATTAAGTGCAGGCTAAATACGGACTTCGATTGGTCTGAAATTTTATAAATTCATAGTAAACTGCATAATATTCAATACTCATTGCTTCGCTATGATTTTTCAATTCATCTTCTGGTGTTTTGGGACCATGCAATACGAATTTGTGATTATATCTTCTTCTTCATGTGTATCTGTACATGCTAATTTTGTAAAACTTTTTGACATACTCCAATTGACCCTGAAATTTCATGGGTCCATAGGAAATGACATAGTGACCAATATTCATTGCTTGGCCATATCTTTCGGGTGCATTTTATGGCGTTTTGTGGTCATACAACACAAATTTGTAATTATATCATTTATTAGTACATGTTGATTTCGTAGAATTCTTTTGACGGACTCCTATTGGCTTGAAATTTCGGAGGTCCATAGAAAATGGACTGTGACCAATACTCAATGCTTTATCATGACTTTTTGATTTTATTTTATAGTGTTTCGTGTCATGCAACACGAATTTATGATTATATCTATTTTTTCATGTGTATTATTACATGCTAATGACACGAATTTATGATTATATCTATTTTTCATGTGTATTATTACATGCTGATTTTGTAGATTTTATTTACGGCCTCTGATTGGCATGAAATTTTATAAGTCCATAGAGAATGCCAAATGGCTAATACTGATTTCTTTGCCATGACTTTCAGATTCATCTTTTGGTATTTTGGGATCATGCAATACGAATTTATGATTATATCTACTTTTTTGTGTGTAATGAAATAGTTTAATTTGTATTTATTTTTTTACGGATTCGATTGGTCTGAATTTTCATAGGTCCATAAGAAACGTCCTTGTGATCAATACTCATTACTTTGCAATGATGTTTAGGTTCATTTTATGGCATTTTAGAATCATGTAATACGAATTTGTGATAATATCCATTTTTTCGTGTGTATTAATATATGCTAAATTTGTGAAAGGTTTTTGATGGACTCCGATTGGTCTTAAATTTTGTAGGTTTAGAAGAAACGATCTAGTGATCAATACTCATCGCTTCGCTATGAATTTCAGATTCATTTTGTGGTGTTTTCGGGTTAATGCAATTTGAATTTATAATTTTCCACTTTTTCGTGGGTATTAATACATGCTGACTTTGTAAAATTCTTTTGACGGATTCCGATTCGCCTGAAATTTTATAGGTCTACAAAAAATTGTCTGGTTACCAATACTCATTGCTTCATCATGACTTTCACATTTATATTTTGGTATTTTAGGATCATGAATTAAAAATTTATGTTTATATTCACTTTTTTGTGTGTATTAGTCCATGCTATCTTCATGAATTCAGGCAACGGACTCCGGATCACCTAAAATTTTGTGGCCCTATCAAAACCGACCTAATAAACAATAGTCATTACTTTGCCGTGAGTGTTTCTTATTTTTTGGAGTTTTAGGGCTATAAAATAGGAATTTAGAATGATTTTTAATTTTTCGTGTGCTAATGTCACGCCATCTTTATAATCGTCTAAAATTTTGTGGGTTCATCAAAGACGAACTAATAAATAATAGTTAATTGTTTTCCGTGACTATTCCTCATTTTTGGAATTTTAGGGCCATAAAATAGGAATTCAAGATGATTTCTAATTTTTTTTGTGCTAATATCCACGCCATCTTCACGAATTTGGGCGACAACATCCGAATCACCTAAAATTTTGTGGGCCTATCAGAAACGATCTGATGAACAATAGTCATTACTTCGTCGTGAATGTTCCTCTTTTTTATGACGTTTCAGAACCATAAAATAGGAATTTGTGACGATTTCAAATTTTTGGAGTACTAATGTCCATGCCATCTTCATGAATTCAGGCTACCGATTCCAAATCGCCTAAAATTTTGTGGGCCCATAAAAATATTGTGATTCCAAATTTAGGCCACGATAAAATAGTCATCGTATAGCCATGACCTTTTTTATTTATTAGCGTTTTAGGGCCACAAAACTGTAATTCTGTCGTTTTTCTAGAATTTCATGTGCTATAGCCCATGCCAATTGCTTGGGTTCTGGCAACTAGACCCGAATCACCAAAATATTTTATGGCTCATTAAATATGACCTAAGGAACAACAGCCATCGGCGTCGCCATCACCATTCCTTATTTTTTTGGGTTTTAGGGCCATAAAATTGGAATAATGCCTGATTCCTGGATTTTCGTGTGCTACATGGATTCAGGCCACCGGACACGAATAGCTTAAAATTTTGCCGACCCATTAAAAATGACCTAAGGAACAATAGTCATCGCCTCGACATGATCGTTTCTTGATTTTTGGTGTTTTAGCGCTATAAAACTGGAATACGGCCTAATTTCCAAAATATCGTGTTATAGCCCACGTCATCTGCATGAGTCCAGGCGACCGTACCCAGGCCTAAAATTTTGCAAACCCATAAAAAATGACTTAAGAAAAACTAGTCATTGCCTCGCCATGACCGTTCTTCGTTTTTTGGCATTTAGGGCTATAAAACTGTAATTCCACCAGATTATCAGAATTTCATATGCTATAGCCCATGCCATCTACATAAGTTCGGGCAACTGGACCCGAATCACCTAAACTTTTTTCGCCACATTAAAAATGACCTATGGTATAACAGTCATCGTCTCGTCAAGACCGTTACTCATTTTTTGGGGGTTAGGGCCATAAACTAGAATTCCGCTAGATTTTTAGATTTTTGTGTACGACAACACACGCCATCTGCATGGGTCCAGACGACCGGACTCGAATCGCCTAAAGTTTTGCCATATCAAAAACTACCTAAGGAACAATAGTCATCCTCACTCCATGACCATTTCACATTTTTTGCATTTTAGGACCGTAAAATTAGATTTCGCCCGTTTCCCAAATTTTCACGTGCTCTAGCCCACGCCATTTTCATGGGTCCGAGCGATCTGACTTGATCACCTAAAATTTTGCTGGACCATCAAAATTATCCTAAAGAACAATAGTCATCGCCTCGCCATGACCATTCCTTATTTTTTGGTGTTTTAAGGCTATAAAATTGAAATTTCGTCCGATTTTCAAATTTTTATGTGTTATAGTAGCCCACGCTATTTGCATGGATCCAAGCGACCAGACCCGAATCACCAAAAATTTTGCCGGACCATAAAAAATGACTTAAGGAACAATAATAATCACCTCTCCATGACCATTCCTCATTTTTTGGATATTAGGGTCATAACACTAGAATTCCGCCCGATTTTCAAATTTTTGTGTGCTATAACCCATGCCATCTGCATGGGTCCAGGCGACTGAATCCAAATTACCTAAAACATTTCTGATGACCTAAAAATATTCATCGCCTCGCCATGACCGTTCTTTGTTTTAGGGCCATAAAACTAAAATTCCGCCCGATTCCTAGATTTTCATGTGCTTTAGCCTACGCTATCTACATGGGTCCGAGCAGCAGGATCCGAATCGCCTAAAATTTTGGCGGCCCATCAAAAACCACCTAGGGATAAATAATCATCGCCACGCCATGATCGTTCCTTATTTTTTTGCATTTTGGGGCCATAAAAATTGAATTCTGCCCGATTTCAAAAATTTTGTGTATTCTAGCCACGTGATCTATATGCATCGGGGTGACCTGACCTTAATCGCCTAAAATTTTTCCAGCCTATCAAAAATGACCTAAGGAACAATAGTCATCGTCTCGCCATGACTGTTTCACATTTTTTGGCATTTTAGGGCCATAAAACTAGAATTTTATCCGATACCTAAATTTTCGTATACTATTGCCTACGACATCACCCGGACCCGAATCTCATAAAATTTTACCATCTCATCAAAAATGACCTAAGGAACAATTGTTATCGCCTCGCAATGAACGTTCCTCGTTTTTGGCGTCTTAGAGTCATAAAACTAGAATTTCGCGTAATTCCCAGATTCTCTTGTGCTACTGCCCTCGCCATCAGCATGGGTTCGGGCAACCGGAACGAATTGCCTAAAGAAATTTCAGCCCACTAAAAACTACCTGGGGAGAAATAGTGCTCGCCTCACCATGACTGTTTCTCTTTTTTGGTGTTTTTGGGCCATAAAACTAGAATTTCATCAAATTCCTAGATTTTCGTGTGCCCACGCCATTTGCATAGATCTAGGCGACAAGACTCCAATCATGTAAAATTTTGCCGGCCCATAAAAAACGACCTAAGGTACACTAGTATTGCCTCGCCATGACCGTTCTTCATTTTTTGTGGCGTTTTTGGGCCATAATCTGGAATTTAGCCATATTCCCAGATTTTCGTGTTCTATAGCCCACACCATCTGCATAGGTCCTGGGCGACCGGACTTGAATCGCGTAAAATTTTTTCTGCCCATCAAAAAGGACCTAAAGAATAATAGTTATCACCTTGCCATGACCGTTCCTCATTTATTTGGGTAATCGGCCATAAAACTAGAATTCTGCCCGATTCTCAGATTTTCATGTGTTATAGCCCACGGCATCTGCATGGGTCCGGACAAACGGACCCGAATCGCCAAAAATTATGTTGACCCATAAAAAATGACCTAAGGAACAATAGTCATCGCCTCACCATGACCTTTCCTCATTTTTGGTATTTTAGGGCCATAAACTATAATTCCACCTGATTCCCAGATTTTAGTGTGTTATACTCATGCCATCTATATTGGTCCGGACGATTAGACCCGAGTCGCATAAAATTATGCCGGCTCATAAAAAATGACCTAAGGAATAATAGTCATCACCTCGCCATGACTGTTCCTAATTTTTTGGTATTTTAGGGCCATAAAACTAGAATTCTCCCTCGACATTGCAGATTTTCGTGTGATATTGCCCAAGCTATTAACGTGAGTCCGGGCGACCGACATTCAATCGCCTAAAGTTTTGTCGGCCCATCAAAAACAACCTAAGAAATAATAATCATCGCCTCACCACAACCGTTTCTTCATTTTTTGACGTTTTCAGGTCATAAAACAGGAATTCCGCTCGATTTTCAGATTTTCATGTGCACTAGCCCACACCATCTATATGGGTCTGGGCGACTGGAGCCGAATCGCCTAAAATTTTTTGGGCCCATCAAAAGCGACCTAAGGAACAATTGTCATAGCTTTTCCATGATCGTTCTTCATTTTTTGGCATTTCAGGGCCATAAAACTGGAATCTGGAATTCTACCTGATTCTCGTGTGCTATAGCCTACCATATCTACATGGGTCTGGACGACCAAACCCGAATCGCTTAAAAGTTTGTCGGCCTATCAAAAATAACTTAAGGAACAATAATCATCGCCTCACCACGACCGTGTCATTATTTTTTTTTGGGCATTTTGGGGCTATAAAATAGGAATTCTGCCCGACTCTAAGATTTTCATGTGCTACAGCCCACGCCATCCGCATGGGCCTAGGCGACGGGACCTGAATTGCTAAAATTTTGCCGACCCATAAAAAATGACCTAAGGAACAATAATTTTTCGCCTCGCCATGATCGTTTCTGTTCCTTTGGGCTTTAGGGCCACAAAACTGAAATTCTGCCCGATTCCCATATTTTCGTGTCCTATAGCCCAAGCCATAAATATTGCTCCGATGATCGGACCCGAATCACATAAAATTTTGTTGGCCTGTCAAAAACAACCTAAGTACAAATAGTCATAACCTCTCCATGACCGTTCCTCATTTTTGACATTTTAGAGCCATAAATCTAGAATTCTCCCTGATTCTAAGATTTTCGTGTGCTATAACCCATGGCATCCGTATGGATCCAGGTGACCATACCCGAATCGCTAAATTTTGTCGGCCCATCAAAACCGACCTAAGGAATAGTAGTCATCGCCTCGCTATGACCGTTTCTCCTTTTTCGAGTTTTAGGGTGACAAAACTTGAATTCTGCCTGATTTCCAGATTTTCGTGTGCTATAGCCCATGCTATCTGCATGGGTCTGATCACCTAAAATTTTGACGGCACATTAAAAAAACTACGGAAAAATAATCATCGCTTCATCATGACCATTCCTCAGTTTTTGGCATTTTATAGACAAAAACTTGAATTACGTCGGATTCCAAGATTTTTCCTCTACTATAGCCACGCCATCTGATACCGGAAACCAAATCGCCTAATATTTAGACGGCCCATCAGAAAAGATCTAAGGAACAGTACTCAGCACCTCACTAGCCGTTCCTAATTATTTTTGGGTTTTAAGCCCATAAAATTAGAATTTTGCCCGATTCTAAGATTTTCTTGTGCTATAGCCCATACCATTTGCATGGGTCCGGGCGACCGGACTTGAACCGTCTAAAATATTGCTGACGTGTAAAAACGATCTAAGAAAAAATAGTCATTGCCTCGCCATGACCGTTCCTCTTTTTTTGGTGTTATATGACCATAAAATTAGAATTACACCTGATTTTAAGATTTTCGTATGCTATAGCTCAACCAATCTGCATGGGTCCAGGCGACCAAACCCGAATTGCCTTAAATTTTACCGTCCTATCAAAAACAACCTGAGGAATAATAGTCATCGCCTCGCCATATCCGTTCCTCATTTTTTGGCACTTTAGGGCCATAAAACTGGAATTGCGCCTGATTCCTAAAGTTTCTCCAGATGCATTGCCGAAAAATTTTTGTCGGCCTATAATAAACGACCTTCGGAACATTACTCATCGACTCTCCACTATCGTTCCTTATTTTTTAGCATTTTAGTATTGTAAAACTGGAATTCTGCCCAATTCCCAAATTTTTGTATGCTATAACCCACGCCATCTACATGGTTCTGAAGGACTGGACTCGAATCGCCTAAAATTTTGTCGGCCCATCAAAAATGACCTAAGGAACAATAGTCATTGCCTCGCGATAACCATTTCTTATTTTTTGGCATTTTAGGGTCATAAAACTTGAATTTCGCCTGATTCCTAGATTTTCGTGTGCTGTAGCCCACGCCACCTGCATGGTTTGGGGTGACGGGACCCGAATTGCCTAAAATTTTACTAGCCCATAGAAACGACCTAAGGAACACTAGTTGTTGCCTAACCATGACCGTTCCTCATTTTTGACGTGTTAGGGTCATAAAACTAGAATTCCGCCCGATTTCTAAATTTTCGTGTGCTAGAGCCCATGCCATTTGCATGGACCCGGGCGACCGGACACGAATCACCTAAAATTTTGCTGGCCTATCAAAAATGACCTAAGGAACAATATTCATTGCCTCGTTATAACTGTTCCTCATTTTTTAGGCTTTAGGGTCATAAAACTGGATATCGTCCGATTCCCAAATTTTCGTGTTCTATAGCCCAAGCCATCTACATGAGTCTTTGCGGCCGGACTCAAATCGCCTAAAATTTTATTGGGCAATTTAAAATGACCAAAGGAATAATAGTCATCGCCTTGCCATGACCGTTCCTCATTTTTTGGGTTATAGGGCCATAAAAATGAAATTCCGCCTGATTCTCAAATTTCATTATGTTAATAGCCCACACCATCTGCATGGGTCCAGGACATCGGAGCCGAATCGCCTAAAATATTTTCAACCCATAAAAAACGACCTAAGAGAAAATAATTATTACCTCGCCATGATCGTTCCTCTTTTTTGGCGTTTTAGGGCCATAAATTAGAATTAGGCTCGATTCTAAGATATTTGTGTGCTATAACCCATGCCATTTGTATGAATTCGGACGACCAAACCCGAATCGCCTTAAATTGTATCGGCTTATCAAAAACAATATGAGGATCAATAGTCATCGCTTCGCCATAACATTTCCTCATTTATTTGACACTTTAGGGCCATAAAAGATGGAATTCCGCTGGATTTTCAGATTTTTATATGTTATCGCCCACGCCATCTATATGGGTCCAGGGTATCGGATCCGTATTGCCGAAAAATTTTGCCAGCCCATAATAAACGAACTAAGGAATACTAGTCATCGCACCGCCATGACCATTCCTCATTTTTTGGCATTTTAGTGCCATTAAACTAGAATTTCGCCCGATTTTTAGATTTTCGTGGGCTTTAACCTACGTCATCTACATGGGTCCGGACGATCGGACCCGAATTGCCTAAGATTTTGCCGGACAATCAAAAATAACCTAAGGAATAATAGCCATTGCCTTACCATGACCATTCCTCGTTTATTGGCATTTTAGGGCCATAAAATTAAAATTTTGCCCGATTCCCAAATTTTCGTGTGCTATAGCTCACGCCATCTACATGGTTTAAGACGATGAGACTCGAATTGCCTAAATATTTTCCGGCCCTTCAAAAACTATCTAAGAAACTATAGTCATCGTCTCGCCATGACTCTTTCTCATTTTTTGATTTTTTAGGGCCATCGAACTGGAATTTCGCTCTGCCTACGCCATCTGCATAGTTTGGGTCGACAAGGCCCGAATCGTCTAACATTTTGCTGGCCCATTCAAGACGACCTAAGTAAAAATATTTATCGCCCTGCGATGACCGTTCCTCGTTTTCAGCATTTTAGGGCCATGAAACTAGAATTCCGCCCGATTTTCAGATTTTCGTGCGCTATACCCCCCTTCATCTACATGTATCGGGGTGAATGGACCCGAATCGTTAAAGTTTTTGCCGGCTCATCAGAAACGATCTAAGGAACAATAATCATCACCTTTCCATGACTGTTCCTCATTTTTTGGTTTTTAGGGCCATAAAACTAGAATTTCGTCGGATTCCAAGATTTTCGTGTGCTATAGTCGAATCGCCTAAAATTTTGCCTTCCTATCAAAAATGGCCTAAGGAACAATAGTCATCGTTTCGCCATAACTGCTCCTTGTTTTTTGACGTTTTAGGGCCATAAAACTAAAATTTTGCCCGATTATCATATTTTTGTGTGCTATAGCCCACGCCATTTACATGGTTTAAGGCGACGGGACCCGAATTGCCTAAAATCTTGCAAGGCCCATAAAAAATGACATAAGAAACAATAATCATCATCTGGCCATGACCGTTTCTCATTTTTTTGACGTTTTAGGGCCATCGAACTGGAATTCGGCCCGATTCCAAGATTTTCGTGTGCTATAGCCCACGCCATCTGCATGGTTTGGTCAACGGGACCCGAATCGTCTAATATTTTGCCAGCCCATCAAAAACGACTTAAGTAGAATAGTTTTTGCCTCACAATGACCATTCCTCGTTTTTGGCATTTTAGGGCCATGAAACTGGAACCTGATTTTTAGATTTTCGTGTGCTATAGCCCACTTCATCTGCATGTATCAGGGCGACCTGAATCGAATCGCTAAATTTTTTACCGGCTCATAAAAAATGACCTAAGGAACAATAATCATCACCTCTCCATGATCGTTCCTCATTTTTCGGAGTTTTAGGGCCATAAAACTAGAATTTCGTCCGATTCTAAGATTTTCGTGTGCTATAGTCGAATCGCCTAAAATTTGGCCGTCCTATAAAAAATAACCTAAGGAACAATAGTCATCGCTACTGTTTCTCATTTTTTGACGTTTTAGGGTCATAAAATTGGAATTTCACCCGATTTAAAGATTTTCGGGTGCTATAGCACATGCCATCTACATGGGTCTAGGGTACCAACCCGAATCGCCAAAAATTTATTTGGCCTATCAAAAAGGACCTAAGGATCCATCTGCATGGGTCCGGGTGACCAGACCCTAATCGCCTAAAATTTTGTCAGCTCATCAAAAATGACCTAAGGAATAATAGACATTGCTTTGCCATGACCATTCCTTATTTTTTGGCATTAAGGCAATAAATATATAATTCCCTCCAATTCCAACATGTGTTATAGGCCATGCCATCTGCTTGTATCCGCGCGATCGGGCCCGAATCGCCTAAAATTTTGTCGACCCATTAAAAATAACCTAATGAACAAGTCATTGCTTCTCCATGACCGTTCCTCATTTTTTGGCGTTTTGGGGCCTTAAAATAGGTATTTGGGACGATTTCTAATTTTTCATTTGTTTGTCCACGCCATCTTCATGAATTCAGATGACACGCTACGAATTTTGTAAAAATTTTGGGCCCTTCAGAATCGACCTAATGAACAATAGACATTTCTTTACAATGACCGTTCCTTGTTTTTTGGTGTTTTAGGACCATAAAACACGAATTCAGAACGATTTCCAATTTTTCGCGTACATCTCTACGTCATCTTCATGAATTCAGGCCACGAGCTTTGAATCGTCTAAAATTTTATGGGCCAACTAGAAATGACCAAATGAACAATAATCATCACTTCACCATGAACGTTCCTCGTGTTTTGGCATTTTAGGGCCATAAAACATAAATTCCGAATCATTCCTAGATTTTCATATGTTATTAGCCCAGGTCATCTGCATGCATCCAGGTGACCGGACTCGAACCGCTTAAAATTTTGTCGGCACATTAAAAATGACCTAATGAACAATAGTCATCACTGCGCCAGGATCGTTCATCATTTTTTTGCTTTTTATGGCCATAATGTAGGAATTCTGCACAATTAGTTTTTTATTTTTCGTGTGTTAATGTCCATGCCATCTTTTGACATAGGGCGACGGGCGCCGAATCGCCTAAAATTTTATGGGCCTATCAGAAACGACCTAATGAAAAAGTCATTGCTTTGCCATGACCCTCATTCTTGGCATTTTAGGGCCTTAAAATAGGAACTTGGGACGATTTTCAATTTTTCATGCTAATGTCTACGACATCATCATGAATTCAGGCGACGAGCTCCGGATCTCCTAAAATATTTTGGGCCCATCAAAACTGACCTACTGAATAGTGGACATTGTTGCGCCATGAATGTTCCTCGTTTTCTGGCATTTTAGGGTCATAAAACCCAAATTCAAGACGATTTCAACTTTTTCGTGTGTATGTCAACGCCATCTTCATGAATTAGGGCGACAGGCTTTGGATCGCCTAAAATTTTCTAGGCCTATCAGAATCGACCTAATGAACAATAATTATAGTTCCACCATGACCTTTTCTCATTTTTTGTCATATTAGAGCCATAATATGGGAATTCAGAATAATTTCTAAATTTTCGTATGCTAATGTCCATGGCATCTTCATGAATTCGGGAGATGGGCTCCGATTCGCCTAAAATTTTATTGGCCCATCAGAAACGACCTAATGAGCAATAGTCATTGCTTCGCCATGATTGTTCCTTATTTTTTGGCGTTTTAGGACCATAAAACAGGAGATGATTTCTAAATTTTCGTATGTTAACGCCATCTTCATGACTTCGGCCAACGAACTCCGATTCGCCTAAAATTTTGTGAGCCCATAAAAAATGACCTAATGAACAATAGTCATTGCTTCTCCATGACTCTTCCTTGTGTTTTGGTGTTTTAGACCATAAAACAGGGGTTCAAGACAAAATAATTTTTCATCTGTTGATGTCTACGACATCTCCATGAATTTAGGTGACGAGCTCCGATTCGCCTACAATTATGTACGCCCATCCAAAAAGACCTAATGAACAATAGTCATTGCTTCGCCATGACCGTTCGTTGTTTTTTGGTATTTTAGGGCAATAAAACAGGAATTCAACATGATTTTCGATTTTGATGTGCTAATATCCATGCTATGTTCATGAATTTGAGCGACGGGTTTTGAATCGCCTAAAAATTTGTGGGCCCATCAGAAACAACTTAATGAAAAATGGTCATTAATTCGCTATGACTGTTCCTCATTTTTTAGCATTTAGGGCCTTAACATAGAAAGTCGGGACGATTTTTAATTTTTCATGTACTAATCCATGTCATCGTCATGATGTCGGGTGACGGGCTTCGAATCGCCTAAACTTTTGTGGGCCATCAGAAATGACCTAATAAACAATAGACACTGTCTCGCCATGTCTGTAGCTCCAAAGGAAACGACCTAATAGCCAATACCCATTGCTTCACTGTGACTTTTGGGTTCATTTTATGGTGTTTTTGGATCATGCAGCATGAATTTATGATATATCCATTTTTCGTGGTGTATTAGTACATATTGATTTTGTATTTTAAAAAAAATTAACGGACTTCGATTGGCCTAAAATTCGTAGGTTCATAGAGATTAGTATAGTGACCAATACTCATCGCTTTGCTATGACTTCCGAGTTAATTTTTCTGATGTTTTGAGGTTATGCAATACAAATTTGTAATTATATTCATTTTTTTTTCATGTGTATTAGTACATGCTGATTTTGTAGAATTTCTTTGACGAATCACGATTGGCTTGAAATTTTGTAGGTTCAGTAGAAACATCCTAGTACCCGACACTCATCGCTTCGTCATGATTTTCGGGCTCATTTTGTGCGTTTTTGGGTCATGTAACACGAATTTATAATTATATCCACTTTTAGTATGTATAGTACATGTTGATTTTGTAGAATTTCTTTGATGGACTACGATTTACTTGAATTTTTTTGGTCCATAGAAAACGGTCTAGTGACCAAGCCCTTCGCCATGACTTTCGAGTTTATCTTTTGGTATTTTTGGGTCATGAAACATGAATTTATAATTATATTCACTTTTTCATGTGTATTAGTACATGCTGATTTTGTAGTAAAATAATTTGATGTGATCTTAAATTTTGTAGATCCATAGGAAACACCACAGTGACAAATATTCATCGCTTTTCCATGACTTTTCTGTTTATAATATGGTGTTTTGGGGTTATGCAATACGAATTTGTAATTATATCTATTTTTCATGTGTATAATTACATACTAATTTTCTAGAATTTCTTTTACAGACTCTGATTGGCCTGAATTATCGTGGGTCTATAAGAAACAACCTAGTGATGAATACTCATTGCTTTATTTTATGGCGTCGGGGTTATGCAATATGAATTTGTGATTATATTTACTTTTTCATTGTATTAATACATGATTATTTTGTAAAAAATTTTTGACGGACTTCGACTGGCCTAAAATTTTGTAAGTTCATAGGAAACGTCCTTGTGACCAATACTCATTATCTCGTCGAGCCAATTAAACTTGTGATATATACACGTTAAACGTTTTAATCGACTTCAGACCAACTTTCGAAAAATGAAATGTGTTATTCGATTGGGAAACGGGTTAAATTTATCTCTCTACTTTTAGAAACGGTTCTCATTTATTCTCTATTGTATCTTGTAAACAAGTTCCTAATGTTAGCAAACTTATCACTAATAGCCCTAACCCTAACAGAATTTCCATCTCAGCCAACTGCTGCCCTCAAACGTAACCTTTGATTCTGAAAATCTGAATTATTTAAAGAATCTAAAGAATTGTATCCGAAACAACAATAACAACAACAATAACAACAAAATTCAGTTTGATCCCATAAATAAGATATGGGGAAGGTAGTGTGTCCCTACCTTATAGAAATAGAAGGGTTATTTCTGATAGGCCATCGGCTCAAGGAACAATGAAGATAAAATAACCAAGTAGCAAAGAATATTAGCAACAATGTAATGATAATACAGAACCATAAATAGGAAATTACCAAGATAGTCCTAATACTACTGGTCGGCCTAGAAGGAACCACTACTATCTGTCATCCTATAACCCTAATTCTCGACCTCCACACCTTCCTATGTGGGTCATATCCTCGGTGAGCTGAAGCAATGACATGTCCTACCTAATTACCTCTTCCCAATACTTTTTAGGTCTATCCCTTCCCTTCCGCGAACTTGCTATGGACAAGCTATGACACCTCCTCACCGGAGCATCTATGTCTCTCCTCTTCACATGTCCGAACCATCTCAGTCTTGATTCCCGCAACTTGTCCTTCACAGATGCCACTCCTATTTTGTCCGTTTCCAATCCTGTCTTTCCTAGTATGTCCACACATCCATCTCAACATCCTCATTTCAGCTACTTTCATCTTTTGAATATGTGACTTCTTGACGGGCCAACACTCAGCTCTATACAACATAGTCGGTCTAACCCTCACTCTATAGAACTTGCCCTTAAGCTCAGGTGGCACATTCTTATCATACAAAACCCCCGAGGCAAGCCTCCATCTCATCCACCCCGCTCCAATACGATGAGTAGCATCCTCGTCAATCTCCATGTTGCCTTGAATAATAAACCCAAGGTACTTGAAACTATCTTTTAGGGATGACCTGAGAACCAATCCTTACTTCCACTTCTTCTTCATGCATCCCATCACCGAATTTCCACTCCAAGTACCTAGTTTTTAACCTACTCAACTTGAAACCTTTAGACTCAAGCATTTGTCTCCAAACTTCCAACTTAGCATTAACTCTGCCTCGCGTCTCGTCAATCAGGACTATGTCATCAGCAAATAGCATACACCATGGCACTTTCCCTTGTATGTGACGCGTCAGCACATCTAATGCTAAGGCAAACAAAAACCGGCTAAGAGTTGATCCCTGATGTAACCCCATCTCCACTGGGAAATGATCTAAGTCTCCACTCGAGTCTTCGCTCCTTCGTACATGTCCTTAATCGCCCTAATGTATACCATCCGGACACCACTAGCCTTCATACATCTCCATAGGACCTCTCGGGGGGCTTTATCATAGGCCTTCTCTGTGCCCGAAGAAAATCCAATGAAGTAAACAAACTCACCGTTGTTGAGTTGTAAACCAATTTTCGAACAATTTGGGCCGATGGTTTACACATGAATATAAAGGGACAAAAGTATAGGATCAATAATCACATATTTTTGTCACACCTGTATTTCGGGTTCTATCAAAAACAACATCTCTATCTTCACAAGGTAAGAGTAGGATCCGCGTACACTTTATCCTTTCCAAATTCCACTATGTGAGATTACACTGAATTTGTTATTATTGTTATTATTACCAGTGTGGTGTGACAGAAGTCTTTTTTTTTTTTTTCTGGAAAATGCTCAAATCATTTTTCCAGAAAACAAAAATGAATGACTTTGGTCATAAGAAAATATTTTCAAAGGAAAACATTTTTCAAAAAAGGCAACATGACTTCCCTTACCTATCAGCGGAAGTCATTCTTCATTCAACTTTTTTTTTTTCAGATTAATTCCTCCAACTAACATTTAAATATTATTATTCATCTTTAATATTCAAAATTTTCATCCAAACACTCTCCTACTTTCTGATATTTTTATTATTCTTAGTATTATTTTTATTCTTTAATATATATTTATTCTGGATCACTCACCAATCAACTACCAAGCTAAATCTTCTTTTTAGAACCAGAAATAAGAAAGCAACGACTGCTAGTTTCACTTCCTTAACAATTTATGTTTCTACTGTACAATCACTAACAGTATGTAACTATGTATATTGTGAAGAAAGTCATTTCAGAATAGTGTTATAAACCTCCATTTCTTGGCTTGTGTTTTCCTGTACTGTTAAGTCTCACTGGTGCTCAGCATCATGAGCTTTCAAACGGCTAATGTCTCCCCTAAATGAAGGGTAGAGAGGGCGAGATCTCCTGAAAGAGAAAATATCTTCAATCTGGACGACGTTCGGTTCAACAGGATCAACTTTCTCCGCCTTGAATTCAGAAGAATGTGAGCTTCCAAAGACTTGTAAGCTTAATGACTTTCTTTTAGGAGCACCAACGTTCACATATTCGTTAAAGAAATCGATCAGGTCTTTTTTGGCTATCAGCTTCAGTGCTGCAACCTATTTCATGAATGTTAAATAGCAAGATCTAGTTATATATGATACAACAGATGTCAAACTTAAAATTCTTGTTTCAGAAAGAAGAACCTCGAGACAATTACCCACCTTTTGAACTCCCAGAAATTAGTAAGGGACAAAAGAATGATCTATCAACTTTCAGGGAACAATGCCACTACGGACGCGGTATCTCTTACTAGTTTATTCAGTATTCAAAATCAATAATTACATTCCCTCTAAGAATCCAGCATCTTTGTATGCATGACTTGATTTCTTCCATATTTCGTTGTAGTTTGACTTAAAAAAGGTGCCCAACACCGACTGCCACAGCAATCCACACCCCCCCCCCCCCC
>MCJB01049525.1:80571-97674 GCA_002018475.1 Nicotiana obtusifolia | reverse complement strand
TATGTATGAGCATGACCCTAGAAAGAGTGTGTATGATGCCATTACTAGTGGGCAGTGGATTGAGAAGTATCAGTGGCATGATGGGTACCTAAGAAGGGGAGAGTTTGTATACCCGAGTCCTTGTGGCGAGAGTTGTTAGTGCATGAGGCGCATTGTGGGGGCTTGATGGGACACTCTGGGGTAGACAAGACTTTAGCTATATTAGCGGAACAGTTCCATTGGCCTAAGATGAGGAGAGATGTCGAGAGAATATGTGGAGCGTGTTTTGAGAGTAAAAGAGCTAAGTTTAGGTATAATAATCATGGTTTGTATACTCCCTTACCCGTTCCTACTAGTCCTTGGGTAGATATCTCGATGGATTTTGTGATGGGGCTGCCGCGATCTAGGGGAGGTCATGATAGCATTTATGTGGTTGTTGATAGGTTTTCTAAGATGACTCATTTTATTCCTTGTAAAAAATGTGATGATGCACAACATGTTGCTTCTTTGTTCATTGCTAATGTATTAAAGTTGCATGGTGTGCCTCGAACTATTGTTAGTGATAGGGATGCTAAGTTTTTGAGTCACTTTTGGAAGTGTTTGTGGGGTGCTCTTGGCACCAAACTTTTGTTTTCTACATCACATCATCCACAGACTGATGGTCAAACCGAGGTTGTTAATCGAACTTTGGGAGCTCTTCTTCGAGCTTTGACCAAAGGGAAGTCTGGCACTTGGGCTGACCGATTACCTATTATGGAGTTTGCAAATAATATAACTGTTCATCGCATGACTAACATTACTCCATTTGAATGTGTTTATGGTTTTAATCCTTTGATACCACTTGATCTTGTTCCTTTGCCGAGAGATGCAGTTATTAGCGTTGACGGAGAAAATCGGGCAGCTGCGTTGCTCGAATTGCATGCTAAGGTGAGGAAAACTTTGGAGGATGCTTATGAAAAGGTAGCGGTCAAGAAGAATAAAGGAAGGAAGAAGCTGGACTTAAAGAAAGATGACTGGGTTTGGGTGCACTTACGAAAGGAAAGATTTCCGAACCATAGGAAAGAAAAGTTAGCTCCGCGGGGAGATGGACCATGTCAAATGTCACAGAATATCAATAACAACTCTTATGTTATGGACTTGTCTAGTAGCATTGCTTTCGGACATGACGGTGCTTTGATTTCGAGGACGAAATCCTCTCAAGAGGGGGAGAATGATGCAAATAAATTTGATCAAGTGTTATCAATGCCATCTATGAACAAGATAAGAAAAGGCGTTGGTTAGCCTTGGAGAAGATCCAAGCGTCCATAAATCTTGCTATGGACGAATCTTGTGTTGAAGATGTACATTTGTGTTTATGTTGTATTATTATGTAGTTATTAAAGACATTAATTCTTATTTATTTGGTCCTGCGTGACTATTCTTTAAATTAGCCAAATTGTGGCGTTTTGGTTAATTAGTTGTTTCCTAGTTGATTTAGGTTAACTAGTTATTCTTTTCCTAGTAGATTTAGGTAAAGACTCATTCTATATAAGCCTAAACACTTCATTATTTTGATACCTTTTGACATTATTATCAACCAAAAACCGGTAGCACATTGCTCCCAAAATCGTGTGAATTAACTTGTCCAATTTTGGTGTGATTCAAAATTGAACTTGTTCCTTTGTTTGATCGAACAGTTTGCAAGACCATTGTTGTCTTGAGGGTTGTTCGTATAGTATAGGTACTCCGTGACTTCATCAAGAAGGTAAGTAGACTAGTTCCTACTTGTTGTCTTGATAGTTCATTGAGCGTCTTGCTTCTATCTTTTGTTTTCTTGTTTCCGCTTTTTATATTGCATCAGTTTGCAAGTATCACAGCATCGGTACCATATACCAACATGTATTGCGTTGCCCCAGAAGATGTTCTCATGGAGGTTTGATAAACTAGCAAGGCGAAGGATAACTTCTCGTGCCACTACCTATGATTGTCCACTATCTTTCGCAGAATTTTCTTGATATTCTTGTTGGCTGCCTCGACTGCACCATTCATTTGTGGTATGTAGGAACTTCTGGCAGATTTCTCCCATGAGATCACTGTTGAGATTAGTTGCATTGTCAGTGATGATTGATTCGGGTATCCCAAATCGGCAAACGATGTTGTTCCGGACTAAATATGCCACTATCTTCTTTATGACGGCCTTGTAGGTAGTTCTTCGACCCATTTGGTGAAATAGTCAATGGCTACCAAGATGAAACGGTGTCCATTCACTACAACAAAAAAAATCTTTTACTGAAAAAATATATGCTCTTTACCGGCAAAATAAATTGCCGCAGAAACATTTACCGGCAATTGTTTATTTGCCACAGCTTCCACCGTCGCTAAAGGCTTTAGCGGCAATAGACAAGAAAGCTAGTAAAGACCCACAATATTGCTGCTAAAAGGTCTGAAAATTAACTGTAATTATTCCCCGGCAATTGAAGTGGCCACTAAAAATGGCTAAGGAATAACTTAGTTCATACATTTAGGGACAAATGCTATTGCCGGTAAAGACCAACATACTATCGAAAATGGTGACTTCTGTTTTTAACGGCTTTTTTATGGTTAACGTATATCTAATTTATTGCCAGTAAAAGTGTGAACTATTTAATAGCATTTTCTATGGCCTGAAGTAGTAAAATAAACACACTACTTTTATTCATTCTAAAAATATAATATTTCATTACATCCACAAACAAAAATGACAAAATACTTAACTTTAGAGTTTCGACACCATAAAATAAATAGTACACATTTTGAATCAGTAATTTAGTCCCGTCTTTCTTCACCAGCTTGATCACCCTACTTGCTTTCCTGACCCCTTGTTTCATTAGTCCATAGGCGCCATAGCACACAAATGTATACCTGAAATACAGAAGAATAAATTTGTTAAATCTAGTTCATTATGTCTCGAGAACAAATTAACAAATTTGGTAGCCCCTCATTCCATTTATCAGATTTATTATCTCTTACCTCTAGTTCAATATATATTTCCGGCAATGTTCTAATGCCCCAAGAACTTGTCTGACTAGCCTACAAATGCATGTCAATGTTGATTGCCTACCCCAAAGAGACTCCTTTCATGGGAAAAAATTTAAAATACAAAGGGAAGTCATTAAACATTTTAATTTAGTAGAATACTTAATTTCACGCCTAGAATGCTCCAAACAGTTAAAGTGAACACATCAAATATTTTAGATCTATTTAAAACCACTTCATTGAAACATCAAACAAGAGGCAGTAGCGAGTGGTTTATTCCTCATGACTATATAATAGTGTGAAATTTAAATATGTTTAGTTTCATTGAGACAAGCTTTAATTTTTTCTCTCTAGGCATTGATAGACCACATGAAATTGGTAGCATTATGTAATAACCCCTCCTGTCGTTTTGAGAGTTGTAGCCCCATTCCCTAATTTTGCTGCTGATTTTATGCTTATTAGTTGCTATATGACTTGTCGGGATAGTAGGTTCGGGTTCGAACAGGTTTCGGAATGAGATGAAACACTTAGTCTCAAGGTTGGAAGCTTAAGTTGAAATGGTTGACCGGATGTCGACTTGTGTATAAACGACTCCGGAATGGAGTTTTGATGGTTCCATTAGCTCCATAGGGTAATTTTGGACTTTGGAGTATGCTCGGATTGTGAATTGGAGGTTCATAGTTCAATTAGTCTTGAAATGGCGAAAGTAGAAAATTTTGAAGTTCGACCGAGAGTGGACTTTGTGGTTACCGGGCTCGGATTGGGGTTCTGAGAGTTGGAGTAGGTCCATGGTGTCATTTGTGACTTGTGTGAAAAATATGAGGTCAATCGGACGTGATTTGATATGTTTCCGCATCGAATGTAGAAGTTGAAAATTCAAAAGTTCATTAGGCTTGAATCGGTGTGCGATGTGTGGTTTTAGCATTGTTTTATGTTATTTAAAGGCTCGACTAAGTTCGTATTGTGGTATAGGACTTGTTGGTATATTTAGTTGATGTATCGGGGACCTCGAGTTTATTTCGGATGGTTAATGGTTTGAATTTTGAGATTGGGAGATTGCTGAAGCAGGTCTGGTGCAACCGCACCTGGGAACGTAATGATCGTAGGTGCAATCTGCATGTGAGCACCAACCATTGTAGAAGTGGCCAGAAGTGGAGATGGGTTGTGCTCGCAGGTGCGAAGAGTTTACCCGCACCTGCGAGGTCGCAGGTGCGAAGTGATGAACGCAGAAGTGAGAATGGGAAAGGGAGCTGGCTCCGCAGAAGCGACAATGTGCTCGCAGACGCGAGTCTGCAGGCATAGAATTTTGGTCCACGGGCGTGAAGCCAATCGCAGTAGCAGATGTTTTGGTCGCACCCTCGAAGCCGCAGGTGCGGGTAAGTTGTCGTAGGTGCGGAAAGCCTGGGCAGTGTATTAAAATCGAGGGTTCTGTGATTTTTCATCATTTTGGATATTTCAAGCTTGGGATTAGACGATTCTTGAGAGGGATTTTGAATGGATTCTCGAGGTAAGTCACTTGTGGTTATTTTTATACAATATTTATGTTACCCCAGTTAATTTCCCACCTAGTTGGTGTTGTTTTTAAGATGTAAATTTTTGGGGTTGATGCTAGGGGATTTGGAGAGATTAAATTGGGGATTTGAGTGACGATTTGGTGTCAGATTTTGGTAAATTTGGTATGGTTGGAATCGTGGTTGAATGGGCTTCTGAATTTTGTGACTTTTATTGTATTCCGAGACATGGGCTCGGGGGCATTTTGAGTTGACTTTTTAACTTTTGATTGAGAACTTAGTTTTTTCTTATGGAATTGATTCCTTTAGCTCGTGTTGATTTTATTGAATTGTTTGTGGCTAGATTCGAGGGATTCACTGGCCCTTTCGCGAGGCAAGGGCTTGTTGGAGTCGAGTTTTGCACAGTTTGAGGTAAGTAATTTTTCTAAGCTTGGTTCTAAGGGTATGAAACCCTGAATTTCGTGCTATGATTTATGTTGAGATTACGTGCATGCTAGGGGATGGGCGTGTGGGTGTGCACTGTAGACATTGTGATTTAGTTGATTCCCTGGAACTACATAGCTATTTTATCTGAATATTTTGTTGTACTCTATGTGTTAGAGCACTTGATCTGTGATTCATGCTAGAAATCATGTTTAGGCTATATGTTGGTACTATTGGGACCCACAGTGGTCGTTCTTTCCTATTGAGTTATCTGTTTAATTGCAGTTGTGCACCCAGTCTGATTCATCATTACGTGTCATATCTCAGTCTCTATTATCGTATATTGTCACATCTCGTATCATTTATTAGGGCTGTTTAGCATGAGTGTTGTGAGCCGGAGAGACTGGAGAGATTGGTGACTGAGTTGGGACCTGAGTGTCGTGCTGTGAATGATATATATATATATATACATATATATATATATATATATATATGTTGATCGAGTTGCATGCCGCAACAAGCCATATGGCTAAATATATGTGGATCACGTTGCACGCCGCAAAAAGCCTTATTGCTATATATATGTGGACTGGGTTGTGGGCCTTATGGCTATATGTAGATTGTATTCCATTCATCCAAGTGCCGCGAAGATGTAACAGGGCTTGAGGCAGCAATACATGGTGGAGGAGGATGAAGAAGGATATAGTAGGGTTTGTAGCTCGGTGCCTAAACTATCAGCAGGTGAAGTATGAGCATCAAAGACCGGGTGGATTGCTTCAGATTTCAGGGTGGAAATGGGAGCGTATCACTATGGATTATGTAATTGGGCTCCCATGGACTTCGAGGCAATTTGATGCTATTTGGGTGATTGTGGATCGACTGACCAAGTTCGACTACTTATTCTTCGGAGCGGTTGGTTGAGATTTATATCTCCGAGATTGTTTGCCTTCACGGTGTGCCGGTTTCCATCATTTCAAATCGGGGCACGTAGTTTACATTACAGTTTTGGAGAGCTGTGCAGCGAGAGTTGGGCACCCAGGTTGAGTTGAGCACAGCAATTCACCCTCAAACGGGTGGACAGTCCGAGCGCACTATTCAGATATTGGAGGATATGTTACGCGCTTGTGTCATAGATTTCGGGGGTTCTTAGGATCAGTTTCTGCCGCTCACGGAGTTTGCCTACAACGACAGCTACCAGTCGAGCATTCAGATGGCTTCGTATGAGGCTTTATATGGGAGACGGTGTCAATCTTTGGTGAGTTGATTTGAGCCGGGTGAGGCTAGGCTATTGGGTACTAACTTGGTTAAGGATGCTTTGGACAAGGTCAAATTGACTCAAGATCGACTTCGCACGACGTAGTCTAGACAGAAGAGTTACGCCAAGGTTCGTGATGTTACTTACATGCTTAGGGAGAAGGTACTGCTCAAGGTTTCACCCATGAAGGGTGTTATGAGGATCGGGAAAAAGGTCAAGTTGAGCCCTCAGTATATTAGGCCGTTTGAGGTTCTTCAGAGGATTGGAGAGGTGGCTTACAAGCTTGCCTTGCCACCTAGTCTGTCGAGTGTTCATCCAGTGTTTTATGTATCTATGCTCCGGGAGTATGTTGGCGATCCGTCTCATGTTTTGGATTCCAGCATCGTTCAATTGGATCGTGATTTGAATTATGATGTGGAGGCGGTGGCCATTTTGGATCGGCTCGAAAGTTGAGGTCAAAGGACATAGCTTCATTGAAGGTGCAGTGGAGAGGTCAGCCAGTTGAGAAGGCTACTTGGGAGAATGAGCGGGAGATGCGGAGTAGATATCTCGCCTATTTGAGACTCCAGGTACATTTCTTGACCCGTCTGAAGACGAACTTTTGTTTAAGAGGGGAGGATTAATGACCCGGCCGGTCGTTTTGGGAGTTGTATCCCTGTTCCCTCATTTACTGCTCATTTTTATGCTTATTAGTTGCTATATGACTTACCGGGGTAGTTGATTCGGGTTCGGAGAGGTTTCGGAATGAGATGAGACTCTTAGTTTCACGGTTGGAAGCTTTAGTTGAAATGGTTGACCGGATGTCGACTTGTGTATAAACGACTCCGGAATGGAGTTTTGATGGTTCTGTTAGCTCCGTTGGGTGATTTTGGACTTAATAGTGTGCTCGGATTGTGAATTGAAGGTCCGTAGTTGAATTAGGCTTGAAATGGCTAAAGTTGGAAATTTTGAAATTCGACTGAGAGTGGACATTGCGACTACCAAGCTCAGATTGGGGTTCATGGAATTGGAGTAGGTCCGTGGTGTCATTTGTTACTTGTGTGCAAAATTTGAGGTTAATCGGACGTGATTTCATAGGTTTCAGGATCGGATGTAGAAGTTAGAAGTTCAAAAGTTCATTAGGCTTGAATAGGTGCCATCCATGGTTTTAGTGTTTTTTGATGTGATTTGAAGGCTCGACCAAGTTTATATCATGTTTTAGGACTTGTTGGTATATTTGCTTGAGGTCTCAAGGGCCTCGGGTTGGTTTCGGATGGTTAATGGCTCGAATTTGGAGTTTGGGCGATTGCTGAAGCATCAGGTCTGGTGCAACCGCACTTGCGAAGGTTTTGATCGCAGGTGCAAAGCCGCATGTGCGCACCAACCAATGTAGAAGCGACCAGGAGTAGAGATGGGCAGTGCCCTCAGGTGCGAAGAGTTTACCTGCACCTATGAGGTCGCAAGTGCAAAGTGATGAACGTAAAAGCGAAAATGGGAAAGGGAGCTAGCTCCGCATAAGCGGCAGTGTGCTCGCTAACCCGAGTTCGCAGGCGCGGGATTTTGGTCTATAGGCACGAAGCCAATCGCAGGAGCACATGTTTTGGTCGCACCCGCAAAGCCGCAGGCGAGGGTAAGTTATTGCGGGTGCGGAAAGTCTGAGCAGTGTATTAAAATCGAGGGTTCCGTGATTTTTCATCATTTTGGAAATTTCAAGCTTGGGATTAGGCGATATTTGAGAGGGATTTCGAAGGGATTCTAGAGGTAAGTCACTTGTGGTTATTTTAATTCAATAATTATGTTACCCCATTGAATTGGCCACCTAGTTCGTGTATTTTTTAGGTGTAATTTTGGGGGTTGAGGCAGGGATTTGGAGAGTTCAAATTGAGGATTTAAGTGACGATTTGGTATCGGGTTTTGGTAAATTTGGTACTGTTGGACTCGTGGTTGAATGGGCTTCCGGATATTGTGACTTTTGTTGGATTCCGGGACGTGGGCTCGGGGGTCGGCTTTTGAGTTGACGTTTTGACTTTTGATTAAGAACTTAGTGTTTTCTTATGGAATTGATTCCTTTTGCTCGTGTTGATTGTATCAAATTATTTATGGCTAGATTCGAGGCATTCGGAGGCCGTTTCGTGAGGCAAGGGCTTGTTGGAGTAGAGCTTTGCACAGTTTGAGGTAAGTAACACTTCTAAGCTTGGTTCTGAGGGTATGAAACCCCGAATTTCGTACTATGTGATTTATGTTGAGGTGACGCACATGGTATATGGCAGGCGTGTGGGCGTGCACCGTAAATATTGTGATTTAGTCGATTCTCTAGAACTGCATAGCTATTTTATCGGAGCATTTTGTTGTACTCTATGTGTTAGAGCACTTGAGCTGTGATGCATGCTAGAAATCATGTTTAGGCTGTATACTTGTACTATTGGGGCCCACAGTGGTCGTTCTTTGCTGTTGAGTTATCTGTCTAATTGCAGTTATGTACCCAGTTAGATTCATCATTACGTGCCATATCTCAGTCACTGTTGTCGTATATTGTCACATCTAGTATCATTGATTAGGGCTGCTTAGCATGAGTGTCATGAGCCCGAGAGACTGGAGAGATTGGTGACTGTGTTGGGGACTGAGTGTCGTGTTGTGAGTGATATTTAGATATATGTGGATCGGGTTGCACGTCTCAACAAGTTAGGGCTATATATGTGCGGATCGGGTTGCACGCCGCAACAAGCCTTATGGCTACATATATGTGTGGATCGGGTTGCATGCCGCAACAAGTCTTATGGCTATATGTATGTGGATCGGGTTGCACGCCGAAACAAGACTTATGGCTATATATATGTGGATCAGGTTGCGTGTCGCAACGGGCCTTATGGCTATATGTGGATCGGGCTGCATGCCGCAGCAGGTACCATACAGTGCTGAGTGACTGAGCATGAAGAGCGGGAACTAAGACGGGCATATCGAGTGCTCTGAGAATGTGAGTACTTGGGATTTCACTGTGTTGCATCACATACTGTTTTCACATTGGCATGTAGCTATAGAGATGTCATACTCTTCTTATCAGTCACATTTGGCACATTTTATCTGTGTTAAATTTAACTGTTGAACCTAGAAGCATGCCTATTTTTTTGTATTGTTAAACTCTGTATCTTTATTGTATTGCTTGAGCCCGTCACTGCTTTCAGACCACAGGTTAGACATGTTACTTACTGAGTTGGTTGTATTCACGTTACACCCTGCACTTCGTGTGCAAATCCAGGTGTTTCCGGGCATGGCGATAGCTGATTCCTGACAGTTCATTAGTTCAGAAATCATCGAGGTAGCTGCCTTAGCGTCCGCAGTCCTTGACTCTCCTCCTTTTTATTTTTGTCTTGCTTATATTGTTCCACCTTCCTAGATAGTGTTCCATTGGTTAGACCCTGTTGTTATGTAGATGCTTATGTACTCTGTGATATCCGGATCTTTGGGAGAATTTTGTACTGAGTTATGATGTTTATATCCTGTTTTTACGAGATTCTCAATTGTTTAAATTTATTTCAGTATATTTGGAATTTAAAAATGTGTTATGTGTGAGATGTAGGCTTTCCTTGTGCCATGATAGGCACCATCACGACATGTTGAGGTTTTGGGTTGTGACACCTTAGAAAGTTTACATGTTTAGATTCGAGCTGAAAAGCCAACCAATGAGTTTAAAGCCCAACTACTATATACTTTGAACAGACTTCAATAAAAAAGGATCAGAGAAGGAGCAATTAACTACACTACATCAGCAACTTTCTAAAAGAAATTTACATATAAATTCCACTCTTCAATGTAGTAAACACCACCGATTTCCGAGATTCATTTTCCTTAATGGCATGTTGCAGTAAAGGCATATTAATCAGCAGGCTTTGTTCCAATCGAAACATCAATATTTATAGCATTAGAAGACTGCTTGGCGTTTTCATTATGTGTAAGAATATACTTTCTTTCTCCTTTTAATAAATTAGATATGTTAATGGACAAAGTAAACACAGTGAATTACATTTTAGCTTTTATAAATACTAGAATTCAGAACTTAGCATGGAAGAGGCAACATTCAACAAACATATGGCATATAACTTGAGTCATCCATTTCCAACAACTATGGATTTGTACATTAGCTTAATAATCGGTTGACAAAAGACTAATACCTGAATATTTGGAGTTTAGATACTTCAAAAGCTAGAAATGCAAGATCCATAAAATAATCATCACATGACATCACCTACACTCACAAAACCTTTCTCTTGGCTTCTTTCTTCAAAATATAAGAAAAGCACATAAATTTGGAACTGAGCTAGAAGTTAAAATAAAATAAATGTCAGAAAATGAAATCCAATGTAAAGCAAAGTTGGTACACATGCCATCAAATAACTTACACCGATAATTTGAACCTAATATATTTGGAAAAACATCTTCTATCTCAAGAAAATTGTGCATCAAATAACTTACACTAACATTTTGGACATATGATACTTTACAAATTTTGGTTTGATAAATGATGAGTATCAATGTTACGCATAAAAGATACCAACTAGGTGGTTAAATAAATAAAGATAGAATAAGTTCAATTACTAGAATAACTTATCAATAAAAAATAGAGTAAAATGGTTTCAGCCTTCAAAGTTTAAGAACAAAATATGTTCTAATTCTTCTTTATGTCAAGAATACAATCATGAATATTTCTATTCAGACAAGGTAAACATTCAATTAACATGAGTTAACAAGTGAAGAAAAACTAGTCCATCAACAATTCATGTCTAGCGAAAAATACAAAGAACTTGATCAAATAGTGGTTAGGACCTATTTCTATCAAACATAAATCAAGTTGCATTACTGCAAATATTTGGACTATTCTTCTATCAGATTTAAAAATATGACTATATCAGGAACAACACAATAATAAATTTTCACCTCTAAGATATAACAATCAACTAGACATGTAATAGAAACTCATTATCAACAGAAAGGGAAAACTTACTATGTCAGAGAATGGCAGAAGACATCAAATTGTGAAGTCTTAGAAAATATCCCCATATTGTGAATTCTCCTTCACCCACTGTGAAGGAAATTAGTAGTAATTAAATTGCACTTGTGAGAAGCAATTTATATGCATATCAGTTTGATTTTACATCAAAAGGGTCTTCCTTCAACAAACTTTCGGAAACATACCAATAGAGTGAATTTCAAATGAATCTTCATTTTTTCACAAGAGCAAATTTAGCAAACTGTATCTCAAATTTTACCTACTTCTTCTCATTTTTGCATATCCATTATGCATAAAAATGAAGTAGGGTAAGTCTATATTGAACCTTTCTACTATACATTTTGGAGAAAAGTGAAAAATATTGAGACCTAAGAGACCTACCTGCAAAGGAAGAAGAACAGAGTATGCCAAAAGTATAAAGAAACAACAAAATAGCATTGAATTTTGACTAGTAAAGAAATCCTAATCCATGACCAATAAAGCCTATATTTAATCTAATTGGTATATGAATCTAAATAAGGGAGACCTTCTTCTGCACTCACTACAAACACAAAATCAATGTTTACCCACTTCAGCTTTGCATTTCACGAGCAAAAGGGCCATCAAAACCAAAACCAAGAGGAAAAGAGAGAGAGAGCATTGGAACTAAGGTTGGCAAATTTACAATATGAGATTTGTCCGCTAGGAACTTCACTTTTTCAATTCTTCCAACAACAACAAAAGGAGACAATTACCATAAAAGAACAGATTCAACTTTTGAGAAATGATCACTTTAGGCCACAAACAACCCCATTTTTCCCTTCAAAACTGACTTTCCTCCCTATGTCTCCACAAGCATATTCTCCATCTAAATTGGACTACACCTTTTCTACTTATCCATTTACCTCACAAAATCTAATCTCTTTCACCCAACCCTTAAAAGAAGAACAGGATTTTGATATCGCGAAATAACATGGTACTACCTACTGGAGAAAAACCCCCAACAAGTGACATCGAAGCAACAATGAACTGGCAATCTGAAAACTCCATCTGCCAAAATAAGGTACTGAACAACATTGGCAACACCATAAAGAACGTGGCCCATACACAAAACAAAATGATGAGCAAAGTGGAAACAATTGAGAAAAAGATGGAGCAAACATCGTCTCTCCATGACGGACTAATCAAAGCATTGGAACTAAGGTTGGCAAATTTACAGTACGAGATTTGTCCGCCAGGAACTTCACTTTTCCAATTCTTTCAACAACAACAGAAGGAGACGATTTCCATCAAAGAGCAGATCCAACTTTTGAGAAATGACTACTTTAAGCCACAAACAACCCCAGTTGTCCCTTCAAAACCGACTGTCTTCCCTATGTCTCCACAAGAATATTCCCCAACTAAATTGGACTACACTTTTTCTACTTATTCATCTACCTCACAAAATCCAATCTCTTTCACCCAACCCTTAAAAGAAGAACAGGATTTTGATATCGCGAAATTGGTTTGGGAAAGGAAAGATGCCCTTGTAGCACAGAAACAAATCAAGAAAAGGCGAGACCAAGGAGAAAGTTCAAAAGAGTCCGACCCCGAAAATCTGATGATTTCTAGGTCCAACCCCGAAAATCTGATGATTTCTGGGTCCAACCCCGAAAATATGATGATTTCTGACTAGAAGGCTCCAGACCTCTATGTCTCCCAGCCAAGATGCATATCAGAAGAAGATACTCCATGGTCAGAATCTCTCAATTCATCAGAAGATGAATCAATGGAAGATAGCTCTCAATCAAGCAATGAATCCACAACAAACTCTTCCGAAGATGTCAATCCCCCAATGTTTGTGAGGAAATATCCATCACTTGAAATAGTATGGAAAATTCAACTGCTCCCATCTTCAAAGCCAAATAAATTTTTCCAATGACATCCTTCTGCAACCCGTCAAAAGGTCTTACTCTTACATGACTTTCCTTGACTTCTCTCTGGTGGATACCCAACTCTCATAAAGTAGAGAGCAGGCAGATGTTGAGTCCTGATCCTCCATCAACCAGTACTCGGGACACTACCTTATCTCCACATTTGACAGTTATGTGTAGAGCTTTATTGTGACACACGCCTTTGATAGGAAGCTCATCTCTTCGAAAAGTTATCATATTTGATTCGACCATTTTCCCAATGGTTGCTATCAGTGCCTCACTAGTGGTGTTGCTTGGCATACTCCTACTTAACACTTTCATCAGGGCGTCTATATGACGGTTAGAACTCATCAGTAAATCCATGATTAATATTTGAGCCGGAGTTTTCTTTAGTTGTTCCTCCACAGAGTATTATTTGGTTGACATCCTCTTCTAGAATTCAACCTCGGGATCCGTAATATTTCTTCCTTGAATCTGCTTCATTCTCAAATTCCCTCGGTTTGCATCCTCAAGAGCGTAGCATCTCCCTGACCTAGTCATGTCATGGCTGCCGTGGAATCTATCATCTTGGCTTTTCCTTTCTGCTGATATGTCCACGGGACTATTTTATATTTTCGATCCTCTTCGTCCCTAGTAGCAGCAGTCGGTTGTTGGTGGTAAGACTCCATTACCATGGGTTTCAATTATACCATGATCATCGGAGTTCTTTTAGGTAGGACCCTTGCGGCCTTAATGCTATCATGATAATGGTTCCTTTCAAATAAATCATATTCTTCATCCAAGGTGATCATAACCCCTTGATTCTGGTGATTTGGCAGCGTATTGAGATTTACATTGGGCGGAGCCGTAGTGCACTAAATGGCTCCTCTTTTGATGAATTATTCAATTTCATTTTATAGCTAGATACAATCTTCAGTATCATGCCCACGCACGTTTTAATGGTACACTCACCTTTTAATTTCATCAAAATACTTTGAGGGATTCTCAGGAACCATTCCTTCTACTGGATGTATCAAACTTGCTCTCCTCAATCTTTTAAATAGTCGAGCCAGAGGTTCAGCAATAGGGGTGTAGTTTCTGGGACCTCTCCCTTCAAAATTCGGGCGAGTTCGGGGTGCACAAGTGGGTGGATTTTGATGAGTGGTGGTTTGGACAAGAACATATGGTTGTGGTGGGTCCGGGTTGTTATGGGTTCGAGGTGTGTTATATTGAGGTAGGGAATTGTAATATGGTTGTGTGTTTGAAACTGGAGCATAAACATGTGGTGGTGAATGGTTTTTTGGGGAATAATAGGTGTTTTCATGATGTGGGCTGGGTTGATAATAAGGGACGGTTGCTGATACCTCTTTCTTTTTCTTCTTTCCGCTACCTATTGACCTTGATTGGATTGCTTTACTAGCTCCTTGCAGTGCAGCCATGGATTGTACCTTGTCGGACTTTATACCTTCTTTTAAGAAATCTCCCATCTTGACCATTTTAGGGAATTTCTATCCCATCATGCCCATCATTTCTCAAAGTAAATCCTTTCCTGGGTCTGAAGAAATACTTAGTCAATTTACTTCCGTCCAACAGAGGTTGTGCCCTGGCGACCTTTTATATCCATCGGCGTGCATATTCTGGGAATGACTTGGATGGCTGATGCAAATAAATTTGATCAAATGTTATCAATGCCATCTATGAACAAGACAAAAAAAATGCGTTGGTTAGTCTTAGAGAAGAGCCAAGCGTCCATAAATCTTACTATGGACAAATATTGTGTTGGAGATGTACATTTGTGTTTATGTTGTATTATTATGTAGTTATTGAAGACACTAATTCTTATTTGTTTGGTCCTGCGTGACTATTCTTTAAATTAGCCAAATTGTGGCCTTTTTGTTAATTAGTTGTTTCCTAGTTGATTTAGGTTAAGTAGTTATTCTTTTCCTAGTTGATTTAGGTAAAGGCTCATTCTATATAAGCCTAAACACTTCATTATTTTGATACCTTTTGACATTATTATCAATCAAAAACCGGCAGCACATTGCTCCCAAAATCGTGTGAATTAACTTGTCCAATTTTGGTGTGATTCAAAATTGAACTTGTTCCTTTGTTTGATCGAACAGTTTGCAAGACCATTTTGTCTTGAGGGTTGTTCGTATAGTATAGGTACTCCGTGACTTCATCAAGAAGGTAAGTAGACTAGTTCCTACTTGTTGTCTTGATAGTTCATTGAGCGTCTTACTTCTTTGTTTTCTTGTTTCCGCGTTTAATATTGCATCAGTTGGTATCAGAGCTTGGAAAGGGTTTGTTTCTACAATCCCAATCCTGTTCTTCGCGCCTTAGTTTTAGGTTCTAATTCTTAAATTTCGTTTATCAAAAAAAAAAAAACATGAAAAAAAAATGAGAAGAGAAAAAAAACGTGAAAAAAAAGAAGAAAGAAAAACCAAAAATTTGTGTTGTTGAAGTTCTTGAACTTTAATTTGTTGTTCTTGAAGATTTTGGTTGGAAAACGTGGGAGAGGGCCTAAGAAGTGTTAGGGAGGCCGAATTTGAGGAGGAGAATAGGAAACCCTAAGTCTAGTCCAAGAAGGAAACAACTCCCAATCCAAAAGGAAGAAGTTTCAAGGAGTTGAAATTCTATTTGGACAAGGAGAGGAGGGGCTAATTTGTGTTGGAAAAGGAAAGGAGGGGACCCAAAATCCTAAGGACTAAGGAGATTGGTCTTCTCCAAACTAAAGTGGGAAAGCTTCTAAAATTTCCTTATCTCTTCAATTTCGAAATTCTTCTTAATTTCACTACTTCTAATTAGTAATTCTTAGGTAATTTCCCTACGTAAGTAATTACTAATCTTTGAGCTTATAGGACCTCGTGCTAAAACTCAAAATTTCCACTTTCGTAGATAATTTTTGGCTTCTTGTGCTCACTTAAAAAGCTGTTCGCCTATCGAGTCACATAATTTCACTCACCCCGAAGAAAACTATTGATTTTGTGAACTTGAAAGGTCGCTAAGGAACTTGGTCAATTAGAGGAAGCCAATTTGAAGACAAGCGTGAAATCCTACCCAAAATTTGAGTGAATCCGAGAGTCATTCAAAAAGTGAGAGAGAGAATTTTAGCTAACCTTAATAGATTCTCTAGTCTTGTTTCTTTTGCAGGTACATGGCTACAAAAGGAGAAAAGGTTGTGACCAACATTACTTTAGCCGAGCTATGGGCTGAAGTAAAGGCACTTAGTATCCGAGTGGAGAACCTTGAAAGAACTACTTTTACTTGGAAGTATACCGGGGAAGGAACTAGTGATGGTTCTACCTTAAGACATGAACATGATTGTACTATTTGTGAGGTAGAGAGTGACGAGGAGATTGAGGAAGATAAGGGAGCTGATTTGATCGAGTGTGACGATGAAGTTTCTACTAACGTTCACCCCTTGCCTAGTGTTGTTAGTATTGTTTTGCAGGAATACAGGGACATGTTTCCCGAGGAGATGCCGAGTGAACTACCTCCATTGAGGGGGACAGAACACCAAATTGACTTTGTTCCGGGGTCACAAATTCCGAACAAACCCGCATATCGAAGCAATCCATAGGATACTAAGGAGTTGCAACAATAAGTGGATGAGCTATTGACTAAGGGGCTAGTTCGAGAGAGTCTAAGTCTGTGTGCCGTACCCGTGATCTTGGTTCCAAAGAAAGACGACACCTGGAGGATGTGTGTTGATTGCCAAGCCATCAACAAGATAACGGTAAGGTATCGTCATCCTATCCCTATGTTAGATGACATGCTAGATAACTTATGTGGTTCAAGTGTGTTTTCTAAGATTGATCTTAGGTCCGGTTACCACCCAATCCGTATGAAACCGGGTGATGAGTGGAAAACTGCATTCAAGACCAAATTTGGTCTATATGAATGGTTGGTGATGCCTTTTGGTCTCTCCAACACACCTAGTACGTTCATACGATTAATGAATCATGTGCTTAAACCGTTTCTTAATAAGTTTGTGGTTGTCTACTTTGATGATATCCTGATTTATAGTAGAAGTTTAGATGACCATGTTGATCACCAAAGGCAAGTGTTTGAAGTATTAAGAGC
>MCJB01049525.1:53360-74611 GCA_002018475.1 Nicotiana obtusifolia | reverse complement strand
TATATATATATATATATATATATATATATATATATAAAGCAGTAACAGATAGGGGTGTAACAATAACAGACATGTAAAGTAGGCAGGCATAATGAGCAAGTAAGGCAGGTAAGCATATAATTGCAAATTAAATACAGCTAAAGTAGTGTACAAACAAATCTACGTTCAAGTCTAGTCTAAGTCTGCTAAGCTTAGAACCTAAGTGTGATTCCCCAGCAGAGTCGCCATGTTGTTGTACCCTATTTTGCACGAGTCAAAAAAATATTCAACTTGTGGTTTCTCTGTTGTTGATGAAAGAGAGTTGCCACCTAATATTTAAAGGTATACTAGGGTACCTATTTAATTACTAGATGTCATTTCTTTATTAGTCTGCTAACCGGTGAGATCTTGGGTAAGAGTTCCTGTTCTTCTAAGGGGAAGTTGTTATGTACCCCTTAAAATCTACCTGAAGTAGCTCCACATGACTCAGACTAGGTTTAAAGGGCTAGTTATCTATACTCTGCTTAACTAGTGTTAGAGGTGTGGCATACTATATATCTATTTAAAACTTAATACTTGAAAAGAAGGTTTGTATTTTTTTAAGGACATAGGTTTAGAAAAGCTTTGAAGATAATATTTGTATATATGTATGATTTAAAGAGTTTAAGATATTATACATAATGTTTATGTTTATAAAAAACATATGAGATAGGGTTAAGTTGTAAAACACTTTGTATTTAAATGACTATGGCTATTTGTGTAACTCTAGTGAGGTAAAATATAGTAAATAAATAGGTTTAAGATATACCTTGGTTCTTAAATTTCTTTTTTTTATAAAGAAATCGTTGGAAGTCCCTTTTAAATGGGCGGCGGCATTTGTTTAATTTTGTAGAAAACCGCAGTTTAGAAGACCAATTTTTGATTCCACTTCCAGATTTTGAAAAGAGAGGATTATCGCCTTTTGTTAAAGTTATTTTGATCCCAAAAGACTTCATGAAATTATTAGTAGAGATTAGTAGTATAAACAATGTGTAATTAATGAATTAACTCTATCTATTACTAAGTCTATCACTTTTTAATCCTATGTATTTTAGGGCTTGCCTAGATTATCTACATCATTCAAAGAGGTAAAGTAAAGCAATCAATATAATATGATAAATGTTATATACATGTGAGAAATAAGGATGGAAAAATGCAATAAAGCAGTAAAGGGAAAGGATGGACTCTGGTTTTGGGCCTAAAAAAGGTAGGCCCAGCAAATAGCAGGAACGGACATCAATAGATTTTAGACCTCCCAAATGCGTAGGTACAGGACTTGGGCCTAAGTTCTTTGGGAACTCGGCAGGCCCAATTATAATATATGTTTAAAAAAGAAAGAAGGTCATTAGATATGCTACTCTATGCATATAATTATATGTGAAATAAACTAGTAAGGGACTAAACAAATTGTAACAATCAATGGTAATCTAAATTATAAGAATTACGCTAATGTGGGGGTCACATATGGCAAAGTGATTCACGTTAAAAATATTTCATTGTTATTAAACACTAGACCTAAAGGGAATATATATATATATATATGTCAATAGATTAGAGGCTAAGGGTAGAGTTCCATTCATGGCCAAAGCTCTCTTTGGACTCCTGGCACTTCAAAGTTCCCAAGGGTCTCAAGGCCCAGGGCAATGCTTGTGTCAGAGAGAATAGCTCAACCAAGAACAAAACTCTACTTTCAAATACCCCTAACTACTCACACTCATTCTTCCCTACAGGCTTAAGTGTCAGTGAGGCATTTCAATGTAAATCCCAATATCACAACGATACCATACCACAGAAGTATATATGCGTTTTCCATAATAGTTAATACAAAGTACTATAGGATCAAAAGACAACCAATCATCCTAATGCAACCACAATCTAAAAGAAGTACATGATCCAATGTGAATAATATGTTAGACATACTCAAAAGAAATCAGCTTCAAACACACATAGAGATAAAGGCATTATCAAGTTACTGTTAGGAACCCAAACACTTAGATCCTATATCTAAAGAATAGAATAGGTGCATGGTTTAAACCTATGAAGTTCCTGGGCATAGACACATTCCCTTAAAAGCCTAAGTCTTAACTTCCAGCACTTATACAAGTTAACAGTTCCAATTGAAACCTCTAAAGGATATCAACAGAGATGTAGGTTAACCACTTCAATTTAATTATTTAAAAGATTTAGAGATACCATTAACAATTACAATCATAACATCTAAAGAGTACTAACAGAATTGTAGGTTAACAACTACAGTTAGAACTTCTAAAAGGTATTAATAAAGTCACAAATACATAACTTTAATTAGAACTTCTAAGAGTGTCAACAGGATTGCAGATTAAGAAACTTCAGTTAGAAGTTCTAAAGATATTAAAAGAGATTACAAACTAAAAACTATAATTAGGACTTCTAAAGATATTAATAGGGTCACAGATTCACAAGTCAGATTAAAACCTCTAAGAGAGTTTTAACAGAATCCTAAGCGAACAGTCTTGTTTTAATCTAAAGTCCATGACATGATTACTTATTTCCAAAAGCTTTCAACTTCATACTAATATTTTTGGAGAACAAAGCATGACGTTATACTCAAACAGTAGCAACAGAAGGTTCATTTAAAGTTCACGAGCTAGGTCTGGTATATTTATGTAAGCTTAATAAAGTTCTAAGGACAACATAGACATGTACGTGGTTATGAAATGCAAACAGAAGTATTGAAGAATCAAGATGAGTACAGGATCACAAGAACATATACAGGGGACATTTAGCAACGAGTCATATTATTTCAAAATTAAAATATCATCATCAAGCTAACACTGTAACTATATGGGCTTCAGAAAAGGGGTAGGGGTATGATCACATTGGAAAAATCTGTCAAGCATGTCAGGTATAGGATTCCAGGTCTAGTGGAACTTGGTATTAGCATCTTAGCTTAAAAAATATAATACGAGAACCTACACAAACCTCATGACTTAAGTCAAGTATGTGATAACCTTCAAAATACACATAAAGATGGTATAGGAATCTAGTATGCTCAAAACATATAGTGTGATCAAACAGCCATAAGCTCATTAGAGAGTCAATGAACTTTTAATAGTTGACAAATGTCACGACCCAAACCGGAGGGCCGTGACTGGCACCCAGACCATACCTGCCGAGCACCAACGCACATTTTATCTAACATTTCTTATTATCTATAAGGGCCAACGAGATCAATATAAATGGTAGACATGAATCCTAAACAACCAACAATGATAGACAATGGCATAAACATATATACCATGGGCTGACAAGGCTGTCATGAAGCTATGTATAAGGTACGAGCTGACAAGCTGCCATGAGAGACTATATAACAAAATCAGTCGACAAAGCAATCCAAACTATACATGAGTCGACACTTCTCTATGAGCCTCTAAAGGAACATAAGTGCTGCAACATTGCCGAAACAGAGCCCCGACATACCCATAAATGCATACCAAGACCACGACAAGTCTGGAGAAGGGATCTCGCCAATAACAGCTAATCTGGGCAGGCTACTATGGTGGGGGAGCTTCGCCTACCTGTCTATCAGGACCTGCAGCACGACATGCAGCGTCCACAAATAAAAAAGACATCAGTACGAATAAAGTACTGAGTATGTAAGGCAGGAAAGCATAAGTAAGAATAGTAATGTAAATAGGGATAGAGAATACACAATCTACAACATCTGGGTGCCTCTGAGGGTTACTAACATGAAATGCATGATATATATATATATACCATGACCTGCAGCACCACATGCAGCGTCCACAAATAAAAAAGACATCAGCACGAATAAAGTACTAAGTATGTAAGGCAGGAAAGCATAAGTAATAATAGTAATGTAAACAGGGATAGAGAATACACAACCTACAACATCTGGGTGCTTCTGAGGGTTACTAACATGAAATGCATGATACATATAAATTACTAACATGAAATGCATATATATGTATATATATATAAACTTTTAAAACACATGCCTATGTGGGCATCATATCGTACCCGGCCCTAATATGCTCGATAAAAATGTACCCGGCCATCATAGGGCTTGGTAGAATTATACCCGGACACGTGGAGCTCGGTAAAACCCAACTAATTAGTGGTTGCAAAATATGTGTCGTACCCGGCCGACTATAGTGCGGCTCGGTAGAGTAAAATAGATACATATATATGATGTGTGTTGGACTCATTGGAATCACATTCTGAACCTTTCGGAGTGACGTAAGGTCGGTATCCTCCGTAAATGTTATTAGGACTAACTCTTCATCAAGAATCTTATAAGAATCATGAAGTACCGACAACATTTATAATAGAAGAATAAGAGGAGTAACATCAACCTCAATCGTTCCATAAGAAGGGAAACAATGTAAGTACTGCTAGCTTCTAAGAGTGGAGTATCTTTGGAAGCTCGTTCATTACATTATGTACAATCGAAGTCATGCAAAAGAAGGACAGGGATAGCCTTACATACCTTGTATATACTGCCCAACAAGCAATTAAAATGTCACAACTCCTTAGTCTACAATAAGTGAAATGACACTATCATTATCGTTTAAGCGTCGTAACTATTATGTATCGACTGCAACCTATTTTACAATGTAACGGACATCACCTCCCCTATTAATATGACTTCCCACTAGTTAACACAATCACCAAACAGCCCAAGCAACATCAATAATAATCATATTGAGCCTCCAAAATTAGTCCACCAACCAACAACATTACTAACAAGCCTTTCGATATATATCTCACAAGTTCTAGCTTCAACAACTTAGACGTAATATGAAAAATCTTAAATACATGTAGGGTAAGAGGTTCCTTACCTTTAAACAGAAAGAACAACTCCATTTTGACCTTAATTGACCACGAAATATCCCTCCAATACTGCCAAAAGAACAATGAAGTGAAGCTAGCAATCAATTAGGGTTTTTCGGCACTACAATCACATTAGAAGACTTGAAATCACCTAGGTTGATATTAAAAATTGAGGGAGTATTTTTACAGAACATAAAAAACTTAAAACAACCTCCCACTCGAGCTGGAACTACACAAAAATCAGCAACAACAAGAAGAACAAGAAACTTACTAGCGCCACGGGATTCTCGACACTTGATTTGTGTTGTTTGCCCTTTGTTTTGGTCTTGCATCATGAGAGAACCTTGAAAGAGTGTTCTTAGGGTTCTAAGGTCTGAATATAATGAAAACTAATGACTTAAAATGGGGTTGAGGCGTGTTATATATATCCACACGTCTTAACCGTCTGTGTGGGCCCCATAGAGAGCTGCTTGGCACAGTATTGCAAAAACGCGAATATCTCTCTACTCTGAGATTGTATCGACAAATGGTTTAATGCGTCAGAAACTAGACTCATAGATCTTCAATTTGGTGAGTATATCACACCGTAAATCCAAGTAAATTGGGAGAAAAGCTTAGTGACATTTGACCTAAAGTATAAGTAAAATTATGAACGTAAGTTGCGACAACTTTTGTCGACTTTTGTTTCATAACTCGTTTGACTTCAAGACTTATGACACGGATATTATATGATTTAAATACCTTAAAAATGACCTCTTTTTAATATTAATCATCTCTAGATTTACCCGAAAATATGGGTTACAACATCCTTGATTCGTTTAACTTCTAATACTTGTTAACCACTCTTATACACCCTTGTATCATTAAGACTAATAGGATTAAATTCTTATCATCTCAAAGATAATCTCTTCTCGAACCTACGTAGACTAAATTACGATATAATCTAACGTATGCAAATATGGGTTGTAAGAACAAAATTACATAAGCATGCTAGAAAGAGAGGATAAGTTCAGATGTCATAAACTGGCATCCCAAAACCAAGATGACAGTCGTATCTTATCACTAAACAGATTCATATTTGTTTAAGTCTAATTTATCAGGTGAGCTACCACAGATACAGTATGATACTTAAGACAAGTTTGTATCATGACAATACTTAACAGAACATCAAGGAAATCCAAAAATAAACCAAATATCAGGATAGTTCGAGATTTATTAGGATGTTCTTAAAACTTAACAACAGAGATAGGTCATCAAATTTTTATTGGAATCATTGCGTAACTCTAATTTCAATAACTAAAGGAAATTCATGATCTCAGAACCTATTTAAAAACCACATGTCATTAACAAACATATAAAACAATCAGCCATTAATACATTATTAACAACATCACTTAGTAACAGAACAATTCATACTTAGTAATTCAAACGAACAAAGAAAAATAGGGTTAAGGTTTTATGACCTCCTTTATGGTAGCAAACAAAATGAGTACTCAAACTTCAAACAAAAATTCCTAAACAATAATCTACTGTGTCTTAATTTCTCAGATGTTAGGTGTAGTTAGGCATATCCTTGGTGAGAGCATTTAAGACTACTATTTATAGTGGCCATTGAGCCTTAGGGTTTCAGCATATTCAAACTTGTGAGTAGAAGGTGACGATGAATTGATGATGTGAGCATAGTCGGGTAAAATTAGAAAGAACAAAGGGAGAATCATTGAAGATTTTTACCTGGGCATGTGAAGATCAGGAATGAACGTTGATTAACCAAATCCATTGCCTAAGACCTCCATGTCCAGAGGTCACTACGTTTGACCTCTTGGCATCGAATAACATGATGAAGCTTCTGAAAAATCCTTATGCATGCTCCTATTTGATGGAGCATAAGAGAAATCAGGGGATTTAAAGTTGCATTCTTTGGTCTAGGGTTCAGATTTGGGGAATTTTGAATTTTATCGGTGAAACAAGAAAGGATCAGCGAGAATCGCAGATACAGAAGGCAGGAAGGATGAATCTCTGTATGGATTCATGACCTTGCATGAATTTGTGCAAGGTCTTTGATTGATTTGAACTGTGAGGTTGAGAGAAAAGGGAAAGGGAGGCGGTCGGGTGTCACGCCCCGACCTCGGGGAGCATGACCGGCGCTCAACGTGATACCCTGGTCAAGCAAGCCTTTATAATACCTTCTATCCAACTCACCCATAAATAAAGAGAAGAATACATTTTATTAATAAGTCAGTAAGAAGTCATGTGAACAACACCGATTAATTTCCATTAGTCACGTCATTAACAAGTCTTCAAAATAGTACGTTGTACAATCATAGTTAAAGTGGAATAGATGATACCATTACAACATTTTTAGTTTAAATTTCCAAAAAATAGATACAACCCACACTATGTCTATGGAGACTCTAACAAGAACAAAAGAGTGCTATGACAGTGCCAGCAACAAGGCCCCAGCTATACCTCAAAACCCTATGTACAAAGGATAATAGATATAGGACCTCGAGATGAGGTGGGGCTCACAAAATCAGCATAGGAGAGAGTATGCTGCTATCACTGATCAATGTCACCTGCTATGGAACCACCTGCATCTATTAAAGATGCAGCACCGCCCAGCAAAATATGCGTTAGTACATATGGAATAGTACTAGTATGTAAAACTAAACACCCTCTCAATAGAATGAGCAACAGTAAACGGAAAATAAAACATGAAATCATTAAAGAGACTCATACGGTATCAAGGTGTTAAGTCAAGGGAGACATAAAATTCAAATAGGATTCGGTAATATATGTTAGGAAATCTGTACCACCGATACACCACCGTATTTTAGCACGGAGTCCGATCTCAGCTCGGCCTGCTAAGCCGTCTCACCCAGAGAGGCGCAGCATGGCATCCAATCTCAACCCGATCGGCTAAGTCGTCTCACCTCAATGCCGTGTGGGTCGACATCACATCACATCTTGCTAGCAATAATCTCATCCCATTTAAGGGAAACATCTCAACATACCATCTCATCCCATATAAGGGAAAACATTCTCATCACATTAACACGGGGATTTGCCTCACAATCACTCCTATCCCGGTACGTGTAGGTTCGGGATTAGGTTGTTCTGACCTACCCTTCCTTGGTGGCTAAACGATACTCCCAAGAATTTACTGCTAAAAGTACTTACCACTTAATTCGTACTCTTTTACATGTCATTTATTTTATTGGCATCATTGGCCAGAACACGATATCATTCTTGGTACGTTGGCCGTATTTCTTAATTCATGCTCACTGTTTCACTTTCAGTCATTATCATGGATAATCAGCAACAAAGCCTTTCAAACTAAGACTTTAAACACATACTTGAGCAATTCTAGAGTCTTAGGCACATGCGACTTCTTACACAATTGACATGATAGCTTTCATAAAAATTCACGCTTTTAAATCATAACATAGTAACACACAGCCCATACTTAAACCATATTCTCAAACATTAACTCATAACAAGAAACTTTGGAACATATATTGAACGCACAATTATTTCGACACAAGGCTTATTTGACAATTTATAAAAGGAACCACGAGACTTACAAGGACATTGCGGGGTTCAATTCTAAGAGAAGAGTTTAGCTAACATACCTTACCTCGAGCTTTTTAATTTACTACAATATTCCAGAAATCCTAGCCACTTCGATCTATTTAGCGATATAGTAAAATTGAACAAAAATTAGGAAGGAGTTCATAGTTCCAGCTCACTTGAGCATTTTATCAAATACTAGGTGTGCATTAAGGTTTCAAGGTCCTCCTATGGTGGATTCTTTCACCCCACTACCCAAAATTCACCCAAAAGAGTTCAACAATCCTCTTACTATCCTTGATGGTACATGCATGTAAAAATAAACAATTCCCACACCAAAGAATTACTTGACTTATTACCTATTTTCAATTAGAATCACGAAATTGAGGGCTATGGAGTAGAAACTTACCTCAAGGATGAAGACCTAGTGAATTCTCCTTGCAAATTCATCAACTTTAGCAAGAATTGATGGATGATGAACTTAGGAACTCACTCTCTCACTCTATGTCACTCCCTCTCTCTAGAAATATATGTTTTCCCCTTTAAAATGATCCCCAAGGATGTTTTATAAGAATGGGGTCGGGTTCAAAAATTAGAAAAAAAGGAGCCCGTCACAGGTCTGCGGTCGCATAAAAACGCTTATGGGGCCCGCACAATGGGCCGCGTAATGGCCCCTGGAACTGCGAACTTCTGCCCCACTCTGCGACTACTCTGCGGTCGCATAATCCGCCGCAGAACCTCCCCCAGAAAAATTTCATGTTGAGTCTGCGATGGGTTATGCGGCCCGCATAATGATTATGTGACCGCATAACGGTTTGATATTTTTTCCCAGTTTTCTGCTTCGATCTATGGTAGATCTGTGGTCGGCAGATCAGTTCTGCGACTGCCCACTAGACCGCAGAAATGCCCTGTATCTCTTTTACTCCGTAACGTACCATTTAACCCAAAAACTTTGAATCTACTATTTTCAGCACGAAACCCCGGGTCTTAGGTAAAATTTTACGGGGCCTTACGCAGGAGTGATTTGCTTAGAGAGGAGGTTGTGGAGCCAAGGTGAAAAGTGAGGGTGGACCTGGACTAGGTTGGGCTTTGTGTTTGGTCCAATTTTGATTTAAAAAATGGCCAATTTGTGTTTAGGAGTAGAATTGCAATTATAGCCATTTAGTCCTTTAACATATTTGAAATTAATTTAAATAAACTTAATTATTTTTAATAAAATGCAGTAAAATTATAATTATCAAATATAATACTAATTATTATAATTAATTATTTGTAAAATACTTTGTCTTCTAAATTATGGCACTAATTTTGAATTATTAACATAGTAGTCTAATTAACTAAAATTAAGAAGTAATTCGTTAAATTAGTTATAAAGCCTATGTGATGTATAAAAAAGTTATTTTTGAGAATTTTAAAATAGTAAGTATTGGTAACTACATAATACTAATACTAAATTATTTATTTCAAAACTACTAATACTTAGTTAATTTTGTAAAATTGGTATTATTGATTGAAAATATTTTCAAAACATTCATTGCAAATTATTAAGTATAAATAAATTAATTTTAAAAGGGAGGGGCCAAATTAGCCGTCAACAGCCATTGTCCATGCATTGAGAGGAATTTTCTCTACGGCGTGTCTTGTGAGGTATTTACAGATCATCGGAGCCTACAATACTTTTTTAAGAAAAAGGATCTAAATTTGAGGCAACGAAGATGGTTAGAGGTGTTAAAAGACTATGATATCACAATTTTATATTATCCCGAGAAGGCCAATGTGGTGACCGATGCCTTGAGTAGAAAGCTATGAGTGTGGGTAACCTTGCATATATTCTAGTTGGTGAGAGACGGATAACATCAGATGTTTCAGGCTTCGTCCAATTAGTTCATGAGGTTAGATGTTTCGGAGCCTAGTCGGGTTCTAGCTTGCGTGGTTTCTCGGTCTTCGTTATATGATCGCATCAGTGAACATCAGTATGATGACCACTATCTGCTTGTCCTTAAGGACACGGTACAGCATGGTGATACGAAGGAGGTTTCTATTAAAGATGATGGGGTGTTGCGGATGCAAGGTAGGATTTGTGTGCCCAATGTCGATGAGGTACGTGAGTTGATTCTTGAGGAGGCCCACAGTTCATGGTAGTCCATTCATCCAGGTGCCTCAAAGATGTATCAAGACTCTAGGTAGCACCATTGGTAGAGAAGAATGAAGAAAGATATAGTGGAGTATGTGTCTCGGTGCTTGAACTGTCAGCAGGTGAAGTACGAGCATCAGAGGCTGGGCGGTTTGCTTTAGAGACTGAGATTCCTTAGTGGAAATGGGAGCGTGTTACCATAGACTTTGTTTTTAGGCTCCCATGGACTTTGAAGAAATTCGATGTTATTTGGCTGATTGTGGACCGGTTGACTAAGTCTGCACATTTCATTCTAGTTGTGACTACCTATTCTTTAGAGCGGCTGGCTGAGATCTATATCTGTGAGATTGTTCACCTTTACAATGTGTCGGTGTCTATTATTTCTGATCATGCATGCAGTTCACATTGTAGTTTTGGAGAGCAGTGCAGCAAAAATTGGGCACACCGCTTGAGTTGAGCACAAGCATTCCACCCTTAGACGGACAGACAGTTCGAGCACACAATTCAGATTTTGGAAGATATGTTACGTGCTTGTGTTATGGATTTCGGGGGTTCTTGGGATCAGTTTCTACCGCTTGCTGAGTTTGCCTACAACAGCAGCTACCAATCGGGTATTCAGATGGCTCCTTATGAGGCCTTATATGGGAGGCGGTGTCAATCTCTAGCTGGTTGGTTTTTTCCTAGGGGAGGCTAGATTGTTGGGCACAAATCTGGTTCAGGATGCCTTAGAAAATGTCAAGTTGATTCAAGATCAGCTTCGCACGGCACAATCTAGATAGAAGAGTTACGCTGATTGGAAGGTTCGTGATGTTCCCTATATGGTGGGAGTGAATGTATTGCTCAAAGTATCTCCCATGAAGGGTGTGATGAGGTTCTGGAAGAAGGGCAAGTTGAGCCTTCGGTACCTTTTGAGGTGCTTGAGAGGATTAGAGAGGTGGCCTACAATCTACCGCCTAGTCAATCGGGTTTTCACCCAGTGTTTCTCATGTTCTGGATTTCAGCACGGTTCAATTAGATGGAGATTTGACTTATGATGTGGAGCCGGCGGCCATTTTGGATCGGCAGGTTCGAAAGTGGAGATCAAAGAATATAGCTTCAGTGAAAGTTAACTGGAGAGGCCAGCCAGTCGAGGAGACTACTTCGGAGACCGAGCAGGAGATGCAGAGCAGCTATCCACGCCTATTTGAGACTCCATGTATAATTCTTGACCCGTTCGAGGAAGAAAGTTTGTTTAAGAGGAGGAGAATGTAACAACTTGGCTAGTTGTTTGAGTATTGTAGCCCCATTCCCCTATTTATTGCTTATTATGTGTTTATTTGTGATTATGTGACTTGTCGGTGTGGTTGGTTTGGTTCCGGGGATGTTTCAGGATGAATTGGGACACATAGTCCAAAGGTTGGAAGCTTTAGATGAAAGAGTTGACTGGATATTGACTTATAGGTAAACAACTCCAGAATGAAAGTTTGATGGTTCCAATAGCTTCGTGTGGTAATTTTGGACTTAGGAGTATGTCTGGATATTGATTTGGAGGTATGTAGGTTGTTTTGGCTTGAATTGGTGAAAGTTGGAAAGTTGAAGGTTTTGGAAGGTTGAGAAGTTTGACCAAGAGTTGACTTTGTTGATACCGGGTGTCGCGCCCCTTTTTCTCTCGAAAATGGGTTTCAACATGTGACAACTCTTTTAGTTGGGTATTAAAAGAGAAGCGTCACCACCTAACGATTTTTAAGGTGTATTAGGAGACATATTCGCAAAAAACTCTATTTTAACTAGTCCGTGTCACCAAAGATCAGGTAAGGACTCAAATTACCTCAAAGAGAAGGTATTAGGCACTCTTCGAGGTCCACAACTATGAGTCCCGGTCGAAACTAGTGCTATGTGGGATTATCGGATTATAATTTCCTATGTGATCATGTAAGTGAAGGAAGACAAGGAATTTAAAAGTTCAACTACGATGTAAACAAGTGTAAAGAAAATCTCACATGTGAAGGAATTAAACTATATATATAAATGATCGATACAAGTCTTTAGAGATTACAGGATACAACCTAATTGCTCTAAGTTCAAAGAAACAAAGCGCGATCAATAAACATATAAAGGAGAGGGGGGTCCTAAGTTTTTTAGAAGTTTGCTCATATTATTCATTGGGCACGAACTATCATCTCCTGCTAACTAATTACTGTGTTAAAGTTGTTTACCTAAAGCGCTCTAGCTCAATTCTAGACCGTGTCCTATGCGTGCACTACCCGTCCCATGCCTATGGTCCAGGAGGCTTTGGACCTACTATTTGGGTGGTTCTAGACTTTACTTAGGATGCTCAAAAATGATAAAACTAGGCGCACATTCATAACATGTAGGACTACACATAAAGACAATAAATGGCTCAAGTTAGCCTCCACTCATAAGCAACAAAAGCACGCGGCAGATTTTATATTAGGTAGTAGGCAATTTCAGATTTAAGGCATATTAGAGTCATTAAGTCCTATAGACATGGCTTCTAAGTGACTCTAGTTTTAAACTTCCTATAGGTAGTGCTGCTATTTTAGACTATCGAATTTGCAGATTATAGGTATTATAAAATCGATAGATATGATCTCTAAGTTATTTGTTCCATGGGGCAGTGACAACTATTAGAGAGCTCGGAGTTATTCTTGTTTGGTCCTATATGCATGCTTTCTAAGCGAGTAACAGTATCCTATAGGCAGTTTCTCTATAGTTGGTATTTAAACACAGATACATCATGCATATCCCTATAGACATGTTATCTAGGCGGGCAGTGTAATAAGAGCAACAGAAGCAGTTGATTAATTAATAAGTTAAAGCCCCATAAACATGGTATCTAGATGAGCATTTAGCAAAGGCATGTATTATTGCATCCTATAGGCATGCTATCTAATAATTACACAACTAAGAAAATAGTTATTGGCGTTTGGTACCTATAGACATGATGTCTAATAGCGCACAACAGTAAATATGAGAGCAAGTAAAGTGTTTACTCAAACAAACATGCTTCTGGATAATGTACGGGTATTAGACAGGTTAAGTGAAGTGTGTGATCTCCTATAGGCATGATTTTTATGTGTAGCACGTCAAATAAACAGCAAGGAAGGCAATTAAATCATATGGACAGTTTTCTACCCGTTCATGCAAAATTAGGATACCAACAACCCCCTTTTCACTAATCTCCCCCGTTGTTTGTTATTACAGGTAATTACAGGCCCAGTTAGAACAATAAAATAAATACAAACATAGTAGGGCTATTACAGGCTCAAATACAATAATTACAGTTCCAGCACAAGTACAAAGTAATCTAGCAGTGCTCTTCTAGGCCTTCACTAGCCTTACTCTTGCATATCCAGCAGGCCCAATACCTACGCTCGCAAGCATGTCTGACCAATGCTCATATCAAATAACACACACGGCCCAATAAGCCAGGCCCCAAACATGAAGAAAATTGTCTTGCTTACCCATTAATAAACAAAAGGAACATGGGGACATAAAACATATCATTCAATTAACTCAGAGTTCCGGCAAAGACACATGGATTCCTATTTTCACAATCATCAGTTCTAAGGAGATTAACAAGTGACAATGGCATGCTCATGAGACTCCCTTTGTGATGGATACCACAACAGCTTTCCCAAGAAGAACATAGAATGCAAGGCAGGACATAACTAAGAATTGCAGGCTAATTTGGGGCAAGTAGAAGTGTTACTAAGGAAACATATTAAAGAAACATAGGGTCAACAATATCACAAACACAACATTGTAACCTATCAGTAAACAAGTACTTAATACAAATTGATCACATATAGCAAGGTCAATTATACACATCAAAGATTCCCTAGTCATTGGACTTGAACAAACCTAGTACTGGCAGATATTAGTCTACAGAACAGGATATGCGGATGTGCATTGATTACCACCAGTTGAACAAAGTTGACTTTGTTGTTCATGAAAAAGAAGGATGGGACTATACGGATGTGCATTGATTATCGTCAGTTGAACAAAGATACCTTTAAGAACAAGTACCCGTTGCTGCTTAGTGCTGATTTTTTTGACTAGTTGCAAGGTGCCAGGGTATTCTCTAAGATCGGCTTGAGATCGGGGTATCATCAGCTGAAGATTCGTGATTAAGATGTTCCGAAGACGGCTTTCCGAACTAGATATGGCCACATGAGTTTCTGGTGATGTCCTTCGGTTTGACCAATGCCCCGACGGCCTTTATGGATTTAATGAATTGAGTGTTCAAGCCATATATTGACTTGATTTTCATTGTCTTCATTGATGACATATTGATCTACTCGCGTAACATGGAGGAGTACGAGCAGCATTTGAGAGTTGTGCTTCAGACCTTACGGGAACAGAAGCTATATGCTAAGTTCTCCAAGTGCGAGTTCTGGTTAGATTCTGTGGAACTCGTGGGGCATGTTGTATTAGGGGAGGGATTAAGGTAGATCCCCAGGAAGATCGAGGCGGTCTAGAGTTGGCCTCGTCCTACCACAACGATCGAGATCAGGAGTTTCTTGGGGTTAGCAGGTTATTATCGCCGGTTTGTGGAGGGTTTCTCATCTATTGCAACACCTTTGAATAGATTGACCTAGAAGGGTGCTCCGTTTTGATGGTCCGATGATAGCAAGGCGAGCTTTCAGAAGCTCAAGACAGCTTTGACTACAACATCGGTGTTAGTGTTACCTTCCGATTCAGGGATGTATACTGTGTATTATGATGCTGCACACATTAGCCTAGGTTGTGTATTGATGCAGGAGGGGTGAATTATTGCATATGCTTCACATTAGTTAAAGCCCCACAAGAAGAATTACCCCTTACATGACTTGGAGTTGGCCGCCATAGTTCATGCTCTCAAGATCTAGAGGCATTATCTTTATGGGATATCCTGTGAGGTTTACACTGATCATTGCAGCTTGCAGCATTTGTTCAAGCAGAGGGATCTCAATTTGAGGGAGTAGATGGCTTGAGTTACTAAATAACTATGATATTACCATCTTTTATCATTCGGGAAAGGCAAATTTAGTTGCGGATGCCTTGAGCATAAAGGCTGAGAGTATGGGAAGTTTGGCATTCATTTTCGCAGAGGAGAGGCCATTGGCTTTGGACATTCAGTGTTTGGCTAACAGACTTGTGAGGTTGGATATTTCAGAGCCCGATCGAGTTCTTGCATGCGTTGTTTCTCAGTCTTCATTATTTGAGCAGATCAAGGCTCGTCAATATGACGATCCGTACTTTCTGGTTCTTAGGGAGACGGTACTATAGGGTTGTGCCGAGGTTACTATCGTGAGGATAGTGTTCTACGACTCCAGGTTCATCTATATGTGCCAAATGTTGATGGATTGAGGGAGAAGATTCTAGAGGAGGCACACAATTTTCAATATTCTATTCATCCAGGTGCTACAAAGATGTATCGCTACCTGAGGCAGCATTATTAGTGGCAGCGGATGAAGAAGGACATAGTTGTATATGTAGCAAGATGCCTAAATTGCCAACAGGATAAGTATGAGCACCAAAGGCCAAGTGGCCTACTTCAATGGATGGTTATACTTGAGTGGAAATGGGAAGTAGTTGGGTTTTCACGGACTTTGAGAAAGTCTAATGCCATTTAGGTCATTGTCAACAGGTTGACCAAGTCGACACACTTTATTCCGATTGTGACTACGTATTCTTCGGAGAGGTTTGGCCCAGATCTACATTCAGGAGATTGTTCAGTTGCATAGTGTGCCTATTTCCATCATTTCAGATAGAGGCCCTGTAAGGTAAGGGCTTCACTTGCCTTACCTAGAGCCGCCCTTGTCTCCAAGTAAGTTATAAAAGGAGGGTACAATGAGGTTGGAGAAATGTTGGTTTTGCTCCTCAACTGTATATCCAGGCCATGGTATTCAATATGTTCGAAACGACGCTAAGATATTTCGGTTCTGTAGATCGAAGTGTCACAAGAACTTCAAGATGAAGAGGAATCCACGAAAAGTTAAGTGGACTAAAGCATATAGACGGCTGCATGGAAAGGACATGACTCAGGACTCAACATTTGAATTTGAGAGGAAGCGCAATAGGCCGGAGAGATATGACAGGAATGTCAATGAGAACACTCTGAAGGCCATTCGCAAAATTGATAAAATCAGAGTTGTCAGGGATGAAAGGCACCACAAAAACAGGATGAAAGGAAAGAAAACCAAGGAGCAGAGAGAAGCAACAAAGGAGCTCGAGCAGAGCATTCACATGGTCAAAGCACCTGCTGCGCTCGCCAACGACCCATCTCTCACCTTGCCTATCAAGGTCAAGGTTTCACAGCAGAAATCCGAGGAAAATCGTATGGAGGAGTAAACATTTTCTTTTATTCTCAAAACTGAAATGCAAAATCATAACTTACCTGCAGTGGTCAATTTTGGCGGCATGCGTAACAATATGTATAGCCTTTTTGATGACTTGTTGATGTCATAACTTTGATAAAGTACACTTATCTTTCGTGCTCACCACCAGTGATGGACTCTTTTTTTAAAGAAAATTATCAGAGTACATCATCCTGTAGCAGAAATGTTTACTAGTAGGGTATGTCTTGTGTTTTCGATTAAAAAAAAAAAAAAAAATAGAGGCCCTCAGTTCACTTTGCACTTCTGGAGAATGATACAGCGCGAGTTGGATACCCAGGTAGAGCTCAACACAGCCTTTCATCCGCAGATCGACGGGCGTCAGAGCGGAAGGTTCAGATCCTGGAGGATATACTCAGAGCATGCATGATTGACTTTGGAGGGCAATGGGATCCATTCTTGCCTTTGGCCGAATTTTCTTATAACAACAGTTATCAGTCCAGTATTGAGATGGCTCCATTTGAGGCTTTGTATGGTCGGCGATGTCGTTCACCCATCGAATGGTTTGAGCCCGACGAGACTAGGTTATATGGTACTGATTTAGTGAAGGATGCCTTGGAGAAGGTGAAGTTAATTTAGAAGTGACTTTGTACAGCACATTCCAGATAGAAGAGTTACGCGGATCAGAAGGTGCGTGATTTATCATTTATGGTGGGCGAGAAGGTTCTCTTGAAAGTCTCGTCGATGAAGGGAATCATGAGGTCTGGGAAAAAGGGCAAGCTGAGCCCAAGGTTTATTGGTCCATTTGAGGTGTTGAGGCGAGTTGGGGAGGTTGCTTATGAGCTTACTTTTCCTCTCAATTTATCAGGAGTTCATCCGATTTTTCATGTGTCTATGCTCCGAAAGTATCATGCCGATAGATCGCATATGTTAGACTACAACACGGTTCAGCTAGATGAGAGCCTGGGCTATGAGGAGGAGCCGGTTTGTTGATAGGCAGGTCCGCCAGTTGAGGTTTAAGAAAATTTTTGTGGTGAAGGTCCAGTGGAGGGGTTAGCCAGTCAAGGAGGCGACTTGGGATACCGAGGGACATGCGGAGCATATATCCACAACTATTCAACACTCTAGGTATGATTCTAGACCAATTCGAGGACGAACGTTTGTTTAAGAGGTGGAGAATGTAAAGACCTGACCGATCGTTTTGCTTTTTAGATCCCCGTTCCCAAAATAAGACTCCCTGTACGTGCCTTTACTATTTTATGACTTGCGGGGATGGTTGGTTCAGGTTTGGAAGTGTTACGGGTTGAAATCGGAACACTTAGTTCCTCATTAGTGGCCCATAATGGCCAAGTTTGACTTGAGTCAACCGTTTTAGTAAACGACCTTGGAACCGGGGTGATGGTCCCAATAAGTTCGTATGATGATTTTTTGGACTTGGGCGTGTGTTCGTATCGGGTTTCAGATGACCCGGGAGCGTTTCGGCACATAATGTTGAAAGTTGGTGCATTAAAGTTTTTCAAGTTCTTTAAGTATGTTTTGGTGTAGGTTTTGGTGTTATCGAGGTCCGTTGGAATTCTGAGCCTGAAATAGTTTCGTATGGTGATTTATGACTTGTACGCAAAATGTGGCGTCTTTCCGAGTTGATTTGGTAGGAATCGGACGTGCGGAAGTGTTTCTAGAAGTTCTTGAGTGTCATGATTGAATTCATGCAATTTGGCATCTTATTCGTAATTCTAGATGTTATTTCGGTGTTTTGATCTCGCGAGCGAGTTCGTATGAAGCTTTTACACTTCTATGGATGTTTTGTGTGGAGCCCCGAGGGTTCGGGTGAGTTTCAAGCGTGTTCGGAGTGTTGGAGGAACTTCAATTCTGCTGGTTTCTAGTCTGGTGCTGTAGGTCTCGCTAATTCGAGGTTTTGTTCGCATTTGCAAGGGGGGATTCGCATTTGCGAGGTTGGGGAAAACACTAAGGGCTTCGCATAGCAAACTTTTCTGCCACTTTTGTGAGCTGCCCATCTTTGCATTTGTGAAGTTCTTGGTCGCAATTGCGACCTTGGCAGAGATGGCCGGTCTTTGCATTTGTGATGCTTTTGTCGCATTTGGGACCAACACATTGGCAAATGCGACATCTGCGACTGATGCAAGGGCTTTTATTACGGGACTTAGCTTCATTTCCCTCATTTCCCACTTGATCCTAGGCGATTTTGAGAGCATTTTGTGGGGGAATTTCATCAACATCAAGAGGTAAGTGATCCCTATCAAGTCTTTAGCTAAATACGCGAGCCATGGGTAGATTTAACATGGAAAAATGAATTTAATTGAAGAAACTAGGGTTTAGGTAAAATTGGGATTTGATCATAGTTTTGGTGGTGGAAATTGAAATAAATTATATATATGAGTTCGGGAGGTCATGCGTGACAATTATCTTCAAATATTACAGAAATCCGGGCATGTGGGCCCGAGGGTGAATTTTAGGAATCTTTCAATTTGGGTTGGGTAATTACTCTAATAACTGAATTATGAACTTTTGAGTATATATTGATTAATTTATATAATAGTTGGCTAGCTTCAGATTGTTCAGCACCGACTTGAGGCTTTAGAGTGATTTGTGGACCGAAAAGTAAGCTTTGGGACGTGGTAAGTCTCTTGCCTAACCATGTAAGAAGAAATTTTCCCCATAGGTGTTTTAATTTATTATTTGCTACTAATTATGGGTACTACGTACGCACGAAATGATGAGAGTCCGTGCATAGCTACAAATCATGCTTATGTCCGGGTAGTTTTAGGACCCTATCATGAAATACTTGTATTGTTTGCACTCTATTTGTTAATTTAAGTGCATAAATTATATTGAAACTTGATAAAGAATTTGTAAAGACCGAATTTCATTTACTTTGAGTTTTGGCGGGTTTCTTGACCGTTAGAAGAAATTGTGCCTCCTAGTATATTAGTCTTGTGATAACCGTTAAATCAGAGCTCGTAGATTATTCTCTCTTCTTGTGGAGCCGGCCGAACGCCTCGGCAGTAAAATAGATGCATCTATGGTTCGTGTACGCCGACCCTCAGCAGTGTACATATTATTCTAGATAGGCTTGTACGACCTCGGCATAAATCGTACGTGATAAAGCTCAGAATCTGATTACACTTGATATTACTTTTATGACCTGAGAAATTATAGTTTACTTGATGGCCCGTATTTGTTGAAGTTATTATGTTGCTAATTGGAGACATTAAATTGACTTCTAGCTAGAGAATCACTTATTTACTATTTGTTATTGTGTTATTATTATTAATGTATTCTATGCCTATTTATAATTTCTGTACTTTATTTATTGGCCCATAGTATGTGTCGATGTCGACCCCTCGTTACTACTTCTTCGAGGTTAGACTAGATACTTACTAGGTACATATTATTTATGTACGCATGCTATACTTTTGCACTAACGTGAAGGATCCGAGGCAGGTGCATGTGGCAGTCATTCAGGCGCATACCCCTATTACCTCGAGGCATAGTGGTGAGTTGCTTTCTGCGTTCGTTCTGCAGCACTCGCAGTCTCTCTTTTGTATTTATTTCCTATCATCTTTTTCCAGACAGCAGTATAGGTGGTTTTGTATATTCTTCTAGTTGCTCATACACTTGTAATACCATATTCTGGGAGTGATCTAGTAGACACTTTATGGTTTTGAATATTAAATTCACTATATTTACGCTCTCGTTGGTTTATGCTTTACTTTACTATAATTTTTCACTAATCATTTTCTTAATAAATAAAAAAAATCAACTACTTTGAAATTATTAAAAAGAACAAATACACGATTAGTTCACCGTTAGCCTGTCTAGCGGTGATATTGGGCGCCATCACGACCTATAGGGGAAATTGGGTCGTGACAGGGCAGATGTCCAAGTATAGGATTTAGGAAACTTTAGATGCTAGAGAATATAGGATTATAAGCTAAATTCAAGGCAGATGGAATTGAAAACAAAGTTAACAACATATTGTAATCATATAGGTTCCAAAAATTCGAACAAGCATGGGTATTCAGGGCATGACCACAACTAAGAACAGAATCACAAGAGTCAAGGTACTCTCAAGTTACAAATAAAACGAACAAGAAAATTAAGTTCCAGCAGCAACTCAACTAGCAATAAACAACAGAACTCCTAGAATTTTAGTGCGTCATAGTTCTTAAGGGTCTCGAATGAAAGGCAGTGCTCACACTGAGAAAGGAGCAACAATTGAAATCTGGTGGCCTTGGCGTTCAACCGACCAAGGTCTCATATTTCATAATAGTAGAATGAGTGAGAGTGAGAGAATAATAGCAGTTGGAGTAGTTGTAGCAACATTTCTTAAGTCTTAGAGGGGAAACGGTGGGGGGGGG
>MCJB01049525.1:34734-53335 GCA_002018475.1 Nicotiana obtusifolia | reverse complement strand
GGGGGGGGGGGGGGGGGGGTTTATATAGTAGTTAAAATCAACACACAAATAAGAAAATAAAATCAATCAAACAAACAAGGAAATAAGAACATGCAAAAATCAATTTAGAGTCGGATTAGGAGAAGACACCAGGTAAACCCTAGTTTGACAAGGGTCAGAAATTGGCCGTAGATCTCGGTGAATCGGACCCTCATAGCCTTGCCATAGATGTATACAATCAAAATATCATCCAAATCTCAAAGAGTGAAGCCGATTTCCTTGGATTCGGAGACTAGTACTTGCCAAAAATGGGCAAGTACTAAGTAACCCATAGTTGTGTAAGTAAAGATGAGGTAACGTGTAAAAGATAAGTAAATCGTAGAAGGAATCCATGATTTGATCGGATTCGGAGAATATTGGGGGAGGCGGCTAGGGTTTCTGAAGAAGGGAGAGGGAAAGAGTTTAGGGGCGGCTGTTTGGGAGGAACGGGTGTTAGGGTTTGGGGTTGGGTAGTTTAAAGAGATGGAGTGATCATGGGTTGTTGATCTTGAGAGATCAATGGCCAGGATTTAATGAGAGGCGGATCGGGTTAGCGGACGAGTATAGGGTAGTGGGTCACTGGTATTGGGCTAGGGGTCATTGGACTGAAGTTTGGGTGTGATTTGGTATGAAATTTGGCCTGTTTCGGGCCAGATTTTAAATTAACAAAACTATGGGAAAACCAGATTAATAAAATAGCAAAATAAATATAAAAATACTATTATGCAACTTAATATTTTAAAATAATAGCCGAAGATTAAAAAAATATAAAAAATTATTTCGACCCTAAATAAAATGATAAATGTAATTAATTGTAAAGTATAGGCTATTATTGCAAAATGTATAAATAGTTCAAAAAAGCAAATGTAATTATATGAAATAAAGTAAAATGTTATAAAATATACATGTGGGTATAAATAATAATTTGAATGATTAAGTCACCGCAAAATAATTTGAAGGGATAATTAATAAATATTTGAATAATTTAAATGCAAGAAAATCAATTTCAAAGCTTAAAATATTATAGAAAATACGTATATGACTCTTGCAAATTGGGTAATCATGCAAAAATAATATTTTGATAGTATATGGAATACTTTACAAAATATGAGGGCAAAATTGGGTATCTACACCGGGCTCGGAGTTCCAGGAGTTGGAATAGGTCCGTTGTGTCAATTATAACTTTTGTGCAAAATTTGAGGTCAATCGGAGTTAGTTTAAATGTTTCGACATTGGTTTTAAAAATTGGAAGTTCAATAGTTCATTAGGCTTGAATTGGGGTGTGATTTGTGGTTTCTTTGTTGTTTGATGTGATTTGAGGCTTCAACTAAGTTCATATCGTGTTTTAGGACCTGTTGGTATGTTAGAACGGGGTCCCGGGGCCTTAGATGTGATTCTGACGAAGTTCGGCTTCATTTTGGCCTCGTAGAATTACTGATCTTATATCTGGTGCAATCTTCATCGCGTTTGCGACATGAAGATCGCGTTCGCGTAGAGCTATTCAGTGGCAGGAGGTTTTTGTTCATCGCGTTTGCAAAGAAGGCTATGCATTTGCGAAGGTCTAGTGGGTCTGTGCATCGCGATCACGAGAGGGGACTCGCATTCGCGTAGAAGGATGAGGGCGGTTTGGGCACCAGGTATTTTAGCCTTCACGTTCGCGGGAAAGGGGTTATGTTCGCGTAGGCATTGCATCAAAGGTCATCTCGTTCGCCGCAGAAGAATCGCATTCGCGAAGGAGGATTTGGTAGCTGAGGATTTTTGTGCTTCGCGAATGCGAGGCGTTTTCCGCATTCGTGAAGGAGAAGCACCTAGGCAGATGTAAAAACCCCAAATCGTGGTTTAGAGTATATTTTTATATTTTGAGTTGTAGAGCTTGGTTTTGGGCGATTTTGGAGGAGATTTTTAAGTCTTGGAGAGGTAAGTGTTCTTGACTCGGATTTGTTCATTTATCATTATTTCATCCTTGTTTTTGTTGTTTATTTAGTTAATTAAGTGAAGAAATGGGAATTAGGTGGAAACTTTTCAAAAATGAAAAATGGAGGTTTGAAGGTCGATTTGATGTCAGAAATGGATGATTTTGGTATAGTTGGACTCGTAATTGAATGGGTGTTCGGATTTTATAAATTTTGTCAGGATTCGAGACGTGGGCCCGGGGTTGACTTTTGGGTTGACTTTATTATTTTGATGAAGATCGAAACTTTATTAATTGACATTGTTTCCAACGGCATTAGTTGTTGATATTGAGTTGTTTGTGACTAGATTCGAGTCATTTGGAGGCTGATACGCGTGGGAAGGGCTTGTTGGAGTTGTGATTTGCACGTTTTGAGGTACGTAATACTTCTAAACTTAGAACTGAGGGTATAAATCCCTGGAAAACGTGTTATATGATTTGGGTTGGGGTGACGCACATGCTAGGTGACGCGCGTGTGTGTATACACGGTGGTATTCATGATTCGGTTGATTCTTTTGAACTGTGTTGTTATCAATTCTTCTTCTATCCGTGAAATCCTTACTTGTTAGAGTAATTGAACTGTAATTCATGTTAGAAAATATGTTTAGGCAATGTGCTTATTTTATTGAGGCCTAGAGAGGTTATTTCTGTTGTTTTGAGTTATCTGATTAAATTGTAATTATGTGCTCAGTCATGATTCGTCATTTGTATATCATACCTCAGTCGCTATTATCATTCACTGTTACATCACATATTATTATCGTTTGGGCTGAGTAGTATGAGGTTGTGAGCCTTGAGACTTGAGAGACTGGTGACTGAGGTGGGCCTAAGAGTAGTGTTGTGAGTGTTATTGTGGATCAGGCTGCACAACGCAGCAGGCCATGTTGACTTTATTACTATTATTATTATTATGGATCAGGCTGCACGCCACACCAGGTCTTATTGGCTTATCTATTATGTGGATCGGGCTTCATGCCGTAACAGGACTTATAGGCTTTATATTAGCGCTTGGGCAGGATCCACCCCTCCGGAGTCTGACATACCTGCAGTGAGAGCAGGCACAATGATTTATATACACGTTCTTTGGTGAGGGGCATTGATGCCATGCACCCGTACAGTTCTGAGTGATTGTGTGATGAGTGGGAATTTGAGATAGACAGATTGAGTACTCTGAGAGTGTGAGTACCTAGAATCATTATTATGATACATTGTAACGACCCGACCGATCGTTATGAGCTCTAGCGCGTCGTTCGGTGGTTTGACACCTTGAGTAGCTTCACTTCATATTTAGGACTTGTATGTGTGGTCTCAATTAAATTTCTAAAGATCGGAGTCGTTTCAAAAGGAAAACTCTCAATTCGGAAGCTTTAAGTGGGGAGAGTTGACCAAGGTTTGACTTTTTGAGTAAATGAACTCAGAATCCAAATTTGAAGGTCCCAATAGGTTTGTATGATGATCTTGGCCTTGGGCGTATATTCTAGTTGAGTATTGGGTGGTCCGGGAGTATTTCGGCGCTTATTATGGAAAGTCCGCATTTTGAAAGTTTTAGAATTTTATAAGTTTGGTTTGAAGCGTATTTTGATGTTATTGCTGTCTGTTTGAGGTTCCAAGCCTCGGAATAGGTTCGTATTGTGATTTATGACTTGTGCCTAAAGTTTGGCGTCATTCCGGAATGTTTAAGTATGAATCGGACGCGTACGTCGAAGTTTGAACGTTGGAAAATTGAAAGAAGGTTTCGACCGTTCATTCAAAATTTTGATGTGTTTTGGTGTGATTTAAGGCCTCGAGTAGGTTCATGTTGTGTTTCGGGACTTGTTGGTGGGATTCAACGGGGTCCCGGGGGTCTCGTGTGTGTTTCGGGATGGTTTTGGACCATGTTTAGATGATTGTTGTGTTGCTTGTTTTCTGGGCATCTAGTTTCCTCTTCCGCGATCGTGAGGAGAGGGCCACGATTGTGATAGGTCATGTTTGGAGGGTGAGAATTTGCTCTACGTGTTCGAGAAGTTAAGGCGGAGATCACGAAATTTGTAAGGGTTGTGCTACACGAACGCGTGAGAAGAGACGCATTCGCAAAAATAGAAGGGAAGGCCTGAGAATTCCCACGCGTTGTTCTTCGCAATCACGTGAGGCTGTCTGCATTCGCATAGATTTGGGTTGCAGAACATCGCGTTCGCGACTGGTTGTCTATATTCGGGTAGGACATTTTTGAGTGGAGTGAACTTTGGCCTTCACGATCGCGAAGGTCGCAATCGCGAAGAGGACGAGGCCTGGGCAGATTGTATAAGTTGGGACTTTGCTCATTTCACTCATTTCTCTCTTGGTTTGGGCGATTTTTGGAGAGCTTCAAGGGGAGATTTTAATCATATATTGTAAGGTAAGTAATTCTCGCATATTATTGGCTAACTACATGGATTCTACAAGGATTTAAACATGGAAATTAGTAAAAATTGTGAGATTTGAAAGAAACCTAGAAATTGGTATTTTTGGATTTTTACCACGAAACTGGACATGGAATTAGGAATAAATCATATATTTGGGTTCGTGATGTTATGGGTAAAGTTTATCTTCGAAAAGTTTCACAATTCGTGCGCGTGGGCTCGAGGGGTTGACTTTTCAAGCGGAGTTGTGGATTGTTATAAATTGATTAATTATAAGTATTAGAGTATATTTTTACTGGTTTGCCATTATTTGACTAGTTTCGGACTGATAGGCGTTGGTTGAGGAGCTAGAGAGGCGTTGGAGCCGGTTATGAAACTTCGGAACGAAGTAAGTCTCCTGTCTAACCCTGTGAAGGGGAATTTACCCTATAGGCGTTGTTTTTGTTGTATACTACATGTCGTGGGAGCTACGCACGTATGAGGTGACGAGTGTCCGTGCATATGCTAGAATTCCTAATTATGTCCTGATAGACTTAGGTTCACACTATGTTTTAGTTGTATTATTTGAGTTAGCCTTGCCTGTATAATTCCCTTATTTCGCGTTGCGACCTAAGACTAGGCTTCTGTAGAGTGATAGACTTGCTATTGTAGAGATTTGACGAGCTACTTGATTAGCCGCGGAATAACTGTGTTTTCCCTTACGAAATCCTCTCGCGTTGTGCGTTCTCATTGAAAAGCTTTTTTACATTTCATAACTCACATGTATCTTCGTGAGTGGGCTCAAGGATCCATTAAAACTTCATATTCTAATGGGATCGGGCCGTTCGCCTTGGCAGTATCATATTCTCATAGGAGCGGGTCGTTGGCCTTGGCAGTATCATAGATGCATCTATGGTTCGTGCTGTTCGACTCTTGACAGTGTACACTAATTATTATGGGATCAGGCCGTTCACCTCGGCGTTTCTATAAATATTCTTATTGGATCGGGCCGTTCGCCTCGGCAGCGTCGTGCGTAATATTTTACAAGAAGCCATCATATCAGTGAGCTTTCCTGAATTGAGTTATGACGATCTATCTGGTGGGGACCATTTTACATATATACTCCGGTTGAGGAGGTGATCGATAACTGAGAGCTTGTATTTGCTCTGTTTACACTGTTTATTTACTTTTACCATGCCTCATACTTGTTTACTTTCTATTGCACTTAATATATTATTGGACCACTAGTAAGTGTCGATGTCGACCCCTCGTCACTATGCAGCAGAGGCGCAGCTATTGCGAGGAATTTATGGTGAGCTACATTACATGTTACGATCCGCAACATACAGAGTCTCCATTAGAGTTACGTACATTTTCCTGTCTAACTTGTATTCCAGACAGTTATTGTATTTTATTATATTTCTTAGTGGATGCTCATGCACTTGTGACACCGGATTTTGGGGGTTCCTAGTGGATGTTCATTATTGTAGTCACATAATTATTATCATTTTATCTTGTAATTTATACTTTATACGGAAATTAGTAAAGAGGATCACGTGTTTGACGGAGTACCAGATTTTTACTTTATTTATTTAATAGGAATTATGATTTCAAAAAATATTAAAATGAGTAATTTTATTTGAAAATTCACCATTGGCTTGCGTGACGGCAACGTTAGGCGCTCACGGCCTATAGGGGATTTGGGTCGTGAAAGCTTGGTATCAAAGCGTTAGGCTCACTTAGGTTTCATGAGTCATGAGCAAGTCTAGTAGAATCGTTATGAAGACGTCTGTACTTATCTTCGAGAGGTTACAGGGCTGTTAGGAGCACTTCCCTTCTTGATTTCTCGTCGTGTGATTTTATTCCATTAAGGATCATCCGTTCATGTCCTTTCTACTCATTCTTATACGATGTGGAGTACTTGTTGTCAATTGGGCATCGAGGAGTTGTAATGGTACTGCAATGGTGCAGGATATTTCTCCCTACGTATTTGATTGGGCTATTGTCCTCGCCTTATGGAGGGATGTTATGTCATTTCAGCGCAATGTTAGTGTTGCCTATGGGTTCACGGCTATGCACGGTGCGTTATGATGTTCATGAATGGTTATCGCCCAGTGTTGGTGTAAATGGTAAGGGGCTTATTTATGTGTCGCGGCAATGAATGAATCGAAAGGAGGACTACTCGATTCTTGGCTTAGAGGTTCGACATTTAATTCTAGCGGAGGAAAAGCAATCGGGCTATGGGTGTTCAAGCTTTGTTTGATGGAGTAACAAGACTTGATATTTTCATGTGTGGAGGAATTCCCATTCGCGGTGTGGTGGCGTCGTCCTTGTTTGAACGCATTGAGGCTCGTCGGTGCTGTGGTCTTCTTTGATTTGCCTTGGGCGCAGGTTGACGGTATGTAGCGGTTCAGAATCGAATTGGTGTTTCTAATATTAATGGCTCGAGAAAGATGATCTTCGTGGAGGCTTAGAGTTAGTGGCAATTTATCCGTTCGGATGCTACAGACCGATTATGATTTGAGGTAGAATTTTGGCAGCAAAGGAGGAGAAAGGACATGGTGGGATGTGTCTCGTGGCGATTGAATTGTTAACAGATCAAGTATGAAAAGCAGAGGTCGAGAAGTTGCTTAAAGGAGATAGTTTAACCGAAATGGGAGTGGCAGAGTAGCATATGGATTCTGTGGTAGGATAACCACAAGCTTTGAGGAAAGTTAGAGCAATTGGGAATCATGGTGGATAATGACTAGATCTAGCGAATTTTATTTGGAATGGTGGCTATTATGCTAAGGAAGCGTGAATATGACGAAAAAAAGTTTGCTTGGAATGAAGAGGGGTATAAAAGCCTGATTATCGTTATGGGATGCGACATGACTTTGAGCTTGGAATATATTATCGGACTTTCAGTTGATGTCAATGGGGAATGAGTAGAATTTTTACAGCTGATGGACGAGCATGGGCTCCGGAGGGTTTACTAATTTTGTGGTAGTTGTACCCAACGCAACGTCTTTGGAAGATGTCGGTATGGAACTCCAAAAGTGGGTTATCTCTTGTGAGCAAGTTAGCAGTTACATGATTTTGATGAAGTTTCTATGAGGAGTTCTACTTACTACCCAGTAGAAAGTCGAATATGCGATTGTAGTTGATAATATGGAATGTTGATGAAAAGTTTAACAAGAGACTACGAGAAATTTGGCGGATTGCCGGTGTGAGATCATGGTAACTGAGAAGGAGGAATCTTTGTGGGTTCTAGATTTATGTGATTGTAGCTTAAAGCTAAGTGGGGGAGCCCACCGCCTAACACTGGATCGCGTAGTTGTTTGCTTGTGCAGTTTTTGGTTAACGATGCATTGGTGAATTATTTATAACTAAGGAAAGAAAACATCAGGGGTAATTCAAGTAAAGAACTTGATGAATGTGTGCTATATTTCACCTTATCGATTCAGGTACAGGTTTTAGAGAGACTCAGAGTTTATGCTTCTTATGGATGTGTTGTACAAGGAAAGGACTTCATTCGGTTGCTTCTTTGGGAGTGTTCATGTGCTAACAGAGCGTTGGAGTTTGATTACATTCGAGACCAGGTTGGAGTGGGTGACCCTTAACAGTGGTTCTAATAGGTTCAAGGATGTAAGTGGAGTGTCTAAGGACTGTTGTGTTCGTTGTTTGGCTGAAGATCGGGAGTTTGCAGCAAGGTTTGAATAATACTTGGGGAATTTTCTATGTTTTCATCAGGTCTGCGGGGAAGTATTGGAGGAATGGGAGAAGTCAAAAAGTCTTGCACAATGAGTGAATCAGTGGGAGATGCCATTATCCGCTTGAGGAGGGTATGAGATGGTTTATGGGTATTGAAACAATATGGCCTCGTGGATTGGGTCACTCGGGATGAGTGTTGTTAAGTTCAGTTATGTTTTGAATAGAGCTATTATTGTTTCTAAGGCAAGTCAAGAGTAAATTAGAGAAGTGGGGTCGGTTAATAATAGTTAGAATCAACATGATTTTGGCAATGATCAATTCCTTCGGCATGTTAAGTTATGCATGTGATTTGTGGTTGTATCTGCGGGCTTAACAGCCACCATAATTTAGATTTGGGAGACATTTGATTCAAATGGCCTTGTTATGTGTAAATGGATCCCCGAAGAGTTATGGCGGTTTAAACCACGATTTCGGCTTTGTATTTTATGTAATGGTTCTTCTAAAATGAGTTAACTAAAAGGTTCATAGCCAATGAAGTGTTCATTCTACTAGTAGTTCAGGGGTTATGATGAATTCGTGTACTCTCGTGTAGTGGCATGATACGTGCAGTGAGCGGCATGGGAATTGGAAGTTGAGGATCAAGGTTGTGGCTCGGTGTTGATAAGAATGTCACGAGCTCGGATGCGCAGGGAAGAATTCAGTGTTTAGAGTGAGTTGGCATTATCCTAGTATCGCCTAAGAATGGTGTTCTGTGGAAGAGGTATTGTGTATCGAATTGCGATTCTCGATTTGCTTTACAAAATTAGTACGGTTGTTGGTGTGGAGGTGCAAACTTGCTACCTGGTGCGGAAGTTCGTGGGAGCGTATCCCATGGGAAAAAAATTGTATAAGTGCGGCATGTTAGTCATTTGATTGTTAAATATTGAAACCAAGTATGGAGATTTTGGTACTATCGCTAATGTGGGAGTTTATGCCTAAAAGGCGCTTTATTTATTTGGTTGTGGATTGTGTGAGTTTGTTCGGATTCAACGGCTGCTCTTATGTGTCACGAATAGGGTTATTGTGAATCCTTAGAAGGTTATTAGCCCAGTATGGGATAAGCGGAATCGGCTTGAGGTTTGCTAGTAGATTTACATCAGATCGGAGGTGTCATTCAGCATATCTAATGATCCAACATGTCGTTCTGAGCATTTTCACTTTGCGCAGTAGTTTGAGGGCACGAGTATCTCCGCATAATATATTATGACTTGTGTGAATCGTCGATTTTGGTTTTTAGGTTGTTCGGAATCGATTTGGAAGAATGAACTTCATGATTGAAGCTTTAAGTTGGAAGAGTTGACCAAGTTTGACTTTTGTGTATTTGACCCCAGATCGGAGTTTTGATGGTTTCGTCGGGTCCATATGGTAATTTTGGACTTGGGCGTATGCCCGAATTTGCATTTGGATGTTTTTTGAAGGTTCTAGCGTTAATTGGCGAAAGTTGGCAATTTGGAGTTTTGGAATGTTCATAAGTTTGATCGGAAGTTGACTTTGGTGATATCGGGTTTGGATTTTGGTTCTGGGAGTTGAAATAGCTTCGTTATGTCATTTGAAATATGTGTGTAAAATTTAAGGTCATTCCGAGTTGATTAGATATGGTTCGGCACGAGTTTTGGAAGTTGAAAGTTCAAAAGTTTATTAAGTTTGATTTGAGGTACTATTCGTGGTTTTTATGTTGTTTGATGTGATTTGAAGCTTCGAATAAGTTCGTATCATGTTATAAGACTTGTTGGCATGATTGCATGGGGTCCCGATGGGCTCGAGTGTGTTTTGGATTATTGGTTGAGAAACTAGTTAAGTTAAGGACTTGGAGTTTGACCGTGGTCAGTATCGGGTCAAGATGACCTCTTTTCAGTGTTTTGAGTGCACGAGCATGTTCGTAGCATGTTATATGATTGAAACGCATATATGGTTTGTGTCGGGGAGGTTCCGAATGAGTTTTGGGTGCTAAAATGAATATTCTTTCGTTGCTGAATTTCTAGTGTAAACTAATTACGAAAATGTCATTTTTTTTATCCCTTAAATTTCCAGACTTCATTTAAAACATCAAAACATCATATCTCCCTCAATTTAAGGCCAAATTGGGTGATTCAACAGCCTAACTTGACTGAAATGTTTCAAGGAATCCACTGGAGGAATAAAAAAGCGAGTTTTGGGATCGTTTGGCACACAAAACGAGGAAGAACAGCTGGACAAAAAAATAATTTGATATCGAGGGTTTGTTTATTTGGTCATATTTTGAGTTGGGTAGCTCGGATTTGGGTAATTGTTTAGGCGATTTCACCATATGAATTGGGGAAGTGCTATCTACTCAATTGTTATTATATTTCGTGAATTGATTTCGTTTTTGGTAATTGAATTGTGAATTTTAAAGAGAAAATTGGGGGTTTCTGTCCAAAGTCTCATTGAGTGAATTTTTGAGTTTTGAACATCATTTCGGAGTTGGATTCTTGTGAAACTAGTATGGTTGGACTCGTAATTAAATGGGTTATCGGATTTGTAAGTTTCATCGGGTTTCGAGGTGCGGGCCGGGTTTGACTTTTTGGTTGATTTCGGGATTTTGATTAAAGATTCGACCTTTATCAATTAGGTTTGTTCCCTTTGGCATTATTTAATGTATTTGAGTTGCTTTTGGCTAGTTTCGAGCCGTTCGGAGGTCGATACGCGCAGGATGGCATTTTGGAGCATCGTTTGGCTTGCTCGGTATTGGATTTGGCTTGTTCGAGGTAAGTAACACTTTTAAACTTGGTGTTGAGTGTATGAAACCCCGAATTGCGTGTTATGTGATTGATGTTGAGGTGACGCACATGCTAGGTGACAGGCGTGTGGACGTGCACCGAGTGAATTGTGATTTAGTCGATTCTATGGAACTGTGTAGCTATCTTCTCTGGATATTTTAATTGTACTCTATGTGTTAAAACACCTGAGCTATAATTCATGCTAGAAATGATGCTTAGGCATATGTTGGCATTATTGGGACCCACTGAGGTCATTTTTGTTGTTGAATTATATGTTTACATTGAAGTTTCGTAATGACTCATATTTATTCATTGCATATCATATTACAGTCTCTGTTGCTATTTATTGATACATCATATCATCATTTTTGGGCTATTTTCATGACATTGTGAGCCCGAGAGACTGGAGAGTTTGATGACTGAGTGAGGCTGAAGGTCTGATTCTGAGTGATATTTATGGGATCGGGCTGCACGTCGCAATATGCTTTATTGATTTATGCCTGGATCTGGCTTATTATAGAGCTTGGGCAGAAGGAGCCCCTCCGGAGTCTGTACGTACTGCCACTAAGCCCAGTTGATTTATATTGAGGGATGGATCTTCCCTAGGCATGGGTCTTGCCCGAATTATTTATATTTGGGGATGGATCTTCCCCTGGGCTGGATTGGCCTTATAAAGTATTGAGTGACTGACTATCAGTTGGTACACACACACACACACACACACACACACACACACACATATATATATATATATGATGGATCTTCCTTAGGCTGAATTGGCCATATTCAGTACTGAGTGACTGAGCATGTCGAGGGATTGAGCATGATGAGTGAAAAGTGTGAGACAGTGAGATTGAGTACTCTAAGAGTGTGAGTACATGAGTTCATTGAGATACATTGCATTTGACATCCGTACTTGAGATACAAGTATAGAGATGCAGTTCTTTCTGCTACCCGATTTTGGTGAAATTCATGATTTCACCTACGTAGTGACATGTAGGCATAGAGATGTACTTTCCTCATGCTATCTGAAAAATGAAACATCTTATTTATTGTTGAAAAGTTTTGGGGTAAAATCATAGTTTTACGAACCTATTCATATTTTGGTGATTTCAGTAAAGGAATTGGGTTTTCACTGATGTATTTGAAAAGCATGCCTATTTTTTCCGGAACTGTGAACGAGATGAGCATCTTATATCTGAGTATGTTTCTTATACCATTATTATTATGTTGTTATGAATTGTTGTTGGCTATTGGTGTTGTAGCTCTGTTCCAGCTCGTCACTACTTTTAACCTAAGATTAGGTTTGTTACTTATTGAATACATGAGGTCGGTTGTACTCACTCTATACTTCTGCACTTTACGTGCAGATGTTGGATGCTGATGTTGCTGTGTTTGAGGGGAGCTGGAGTTGAAGATGTACCTGCGTTCCGGTTATAGCTGCCTCTTGTTAATGGTAGCTATGGACTTATGAAGGATCTGTTCATGTATATTTCAAACAGATGATGTACTTTATGTCATCCCAGCTTTGTAAATTCTAAATCTTAGACGCTCATGATTCGTACTACCAGTCCTAGGGGAATGTATAAGATTCAGATATTTTCTTTCACTTAATTGTCTTATTAAATTTCATTGGAATTGGATTGTTGGTAATTGGCTTACCTAACGGGTTGGGTCAGGTTCCATCACAACTAGTTGGATTTGGGTCGTGATAAGTTGGTATCATAGCTCTAGGTTCATAAGTTCTACAAGTCATGAGCAACTGTCTAGTAGAGTCTTACGGATCGGTATGATGACATTTATACCTATCTTCGAGAGGCTACAGGGCATTTAGGATAAACTTCCATCTTTCTTTCCTTATCATGGGGTATTGATTCAGCTTGAAGCGTAACTCTTTGAGTTCCTTCCATGCATTCATATGCGCACATGAGCGCTCGGTATCAGTTGTGCATTGACGGTTTGTGATTCCTTGGATAGGGTGCGAGATGTAATTTCTGTGTGTTGATGATGGGCCAGTCAGGAAGACTTGAGGCTGGGATTTGACTGTAGTTCGAGCACCGGGATTTCGGTTGTGTGAGCACATGCTTTTGGACTTATAAGTCCGGTAGTGTCCCTATTAGTGGAAGTTGTGGCTTGATGAGTGATTGGATGGCTATATGATGAGTATGATGTGACTGCAGGATGTGTTCGGATGGTTCGAAGGTGTTGAGAAGAGTTTGCTTGAGATGTAAAGGGACCATTAGGTGTTTTATTTCTGTCTTGATGTAACGTATAGTCTCGAGTCATGAGTGTATTGAAGGATCTTTTACGTTGCTAAACTATGGAACGAATTAGGTTCTCATGGGCTTGTCGATGGGTTCAGACTCAGGAAGATTAAGTGATTGCATAGTAGTTGTGGCTGTGAAAAGGTATAGAGAGATGTTAGTTTGAGGCTAAGCATGGGGGTTATGACCTGCGGGGTAATCAACGGGGTTGTGACCCTTATGATGGTTGTGTGAGAGTTTATTGCTACTAGTGGGTTATGTGTGTTGCGATATGGTTTGGATCACTTGAGGAAGTTGACCTGACCATCACGAGGATGAATGCGATCTTAGCAGATGATTTGAGGTATTATATGGTTTGTGTTACATGAGCTTATGAAGGATTTTTTTGAATTTCAGTGCAGGCCTATGGTAGTAGTAGAGTATGGGTATTGTGAGTTATCGACTGTTTTTTTCTATGGTTTTGAGCCAAGTGGGGAGTCTGCTATCGATGATTTGATTGCATGGTTATGTGTTCTACTGGTTTCGGTTTGAGGCATAATTGTTAATCAGTTATGACTTTCAAAAGTTGAGATCGAGGATGACTCAAGTAAGGGAATTTCTGGATACGGGGTATATTACACTTTATGGTATATGGAAATCAAGGAATGATTTAAGTTGTTATTCATGACGGATGTAGTGCGCATGAAGTAGGAATTTGCTTGGTTGAGTTAAGGTGGGGTTACTTCTTTGGGTGTCGTCGTGCTAATGGAGAATAGGTCGTTCGGCCCGTTTGGGCAGCGCAATTGAGATTTGGGCAGAATGGATAACTCTCGAGAAAGTTCTAATGGATTCAAGATTTATGCATAGCAATTGTGAGTTTTTCCGTATTGGTATATGGCTAGGATCTGAGATTCACATTGAATGGTGTCGAGACTCGCGGTATTTCTATGTCATTATGGATCTTACATTTCGGTATCAGAAGGTTGAAGGAAACGACTTTAGACTTTACAGAAGGTCTCTTCAGAATGGGTATCTCATTTGTGGTACTTTTTGGGTATTTAAGAGGGAATTCAGTGGCTTATGAGCCTTAGGGCGGTGTAGTTCTATGCTAGGACCTGTGGGGTGAGTTTTGGTGAAGGATCATGGTGTTCTAGCAAGGAGGAGTATTAACTTGAACGCAATTCAGAAGAAACTCGGAGGAAACAGGACAACTTGGTAGTAGGTTCGATCAGTATGGTAATGATATGCTCGGTCCTTTGGTTCTTAAGATGTGGTGTGTCTCTACATGTGATTGGTGGCAATACTCTAGGGTTGGGCAACCTGCGTGGCTTGGTTGAGTTAGAGAGGTTCAGTTCTGATGGCTTGGTTACGTGTTAATGGGTTTCGAAAAGTTCTCGATTTTTCTACCACAGTTTGAGATGGATATTTCCTACCGGTGTGAGGAGCATATTGCGTATTGTGATTTCTCCTGGATGGGATCAAACGGAAGGTTTCTAACTGATCGGGTATGTGTTCTTCTGGTGACTCAGAGATTGATTATGAGATTCTCGTACTTTTCATATAAGGCATGATAGATGTGGTATGTTGTGTAGGATTGAGATTTGCATGTGCAAGGTCATTGTTCAATTTTGAAGGGAAGGTCATATATTCTTAAATAACATGGACAGTTTTAGATGCCTAGATGAATGCTATTACTACTCGGTATTGCCTGAGGAGAGCGTATATTCAGAAGGCGCACTGAGTTTTAACTTACGGATGCTTCATGGGTATTGCGGTACTTGCCGGATGATCGACTGTTCATGTGTTCTATGAATTTGGAGACCAGGAGTTCTCAGAAGCAGATTGTTTCGTGGTTGTGGACTGTGAAGATGTGGCCAAAGTGAGCTAAATGGCGATACATGTTATGGTTAGATCATTGAGGACTTTGGAGGTTTATTTTTCTATTTGTAGATGACCAGAGTTGATTTGGGGCCCATTGGTAGGCCTAATGAGGATGTGTATCCTACATCGGGTCGGATTTGTTGACTCAGCACGGTTAGTGTTGAGGGGTGAGTCAGTCGGTTAGAGTTGAGCTCGTTCGTGTTCTGATATGTTCAATGAGTTACTCTTCTATGCTACGAGGGTTGTGATCCGTTGGTTATATGCACACATGGTGCAATTCTATTTGAGCCTCATAGTGGAATTTAAACGAGATGGGTATTTGGGTGTTGAATGACGGATTCTGCATTTGGTGATGTTCTTTCTGGTCTGTGGTATTGTGTTATTAGTTCCTCTGTGATTATGGTCATGCAGCTTGGGTACTGGATGTCGAACTGCGCGTGGTCGTTGATTTTGAGCATTTTGGCTGGAGGTATTTCATATGGACCAGTGTTTGGATAGGGTCATGCATTGTAGCTGGGGTATGTCGGGATATGATCCTTTTTGATTAATTCATGGTTCTACGGTGTGTGATGGGTTCTTGGCATTGCCTTGTGATGGTACTAGTTGAACTTGCGGGACGGTTCTCTCATTTGAGTCATTTTCTATGTTTGAGTGCACTTGAATTGTTGCGTATTGGTGCACAAATTGCACGGTTTGTGGCTTAAGGTTGTATTGGTGTGGCATGTTAGTAGGGCGGCTGTATTTGATAAGATGAGGTTGTCGGACCTAGAATAGGTGCTATCAGATTTTATTGCAGTGTGTTTGGAGGAATAATATCATGAGTCGGCTTAGGATTTGGCTTTGGTTCTGATTGGATGAGAGAGGGCTCCATGACTTGTTGGTCTGTTAAGTAGTTATTAGTTTCTGCGTGTTTCTTTCATCATTGGCAGTGTACGAAAGTTTTAGAACAAGGTTTTGTTTCGTATGAGGTTTATTACTGATATTGGGTGTGTTTTGAGCAGCTGATATGGTCAAAAGTTGTTGTTGTAAGCATCTGAGTTATGTGGTACATCATGTGATTACATCTTGGGTTATAGTTATGGCTCGATACAGCTTGTCCAGACTTATATAGTGTGTAGGTGCGAGTTTCGGGTATTGTAAGGAATTCTGGATGTGGAAATTGGATTCTAAGCTTTACGGTCTAAGGTTGGAGTAATGACCTTCAGTTGTGTTGTGTTGTCAGGCTTATATGGATTATGGTGACACGGGATCACCCCGGGGTATGTGCATGGTAAGGTTACACGACGGCACGTGTATCTCCGCATGATGTATTATGACTTGTTTGAATCATCGGTTTTGGTTTTCAGGTTGTTCGGAATCGATTTCGAAGAATGAACTTCATGTTTGAAGCTTTAAGTTGGAAGAGTTAACCAAGTTTGACTTTTGTGTATTTGACCCCAGATCGGAGTTTTGATGGTTTCATTAGGTCCGGATGGTGATTTTGGACTTGGGCGTATGCCCGGATTTGCATTTGGATATTTTTTTAAGGTTCTAGCATTAATTGGCGAAAGTTGGCAATTTGGAGTTTTGGAATGTTCATAAGTTTAACTTGAAGTTGACTTTGGTGATATCGGGCTCGGATTTTTGTTCCAGGCTTTACAACAGCTTTGTTATGTCATTTGAAACTTGTGTGCAAAATTTGAGGTCATTCCGAGTTGATTTGATATGGTTCGGCACGAATTTTGGAAGTTGAAAGTTCAAAAGTTTATTAAATTTGATTTGAGGTACGAATTCGTGATTTTTATGTTGTTTGATGTGATTTGAAGCTTTGAATAAGTTTGTATCGTGTTCTAAGACTTGTTGGAATGATTGGTTGGGGTCCCGAGGGGCTCGGGTATGTTTTGGATCATTGGTTGAGAAACTAATTAAATTAAGGACTTGGAGTTTGACTATGGTCAATATCGGGTCAAGATGACCTCTTTTTGGTGTTTGGAGTGCGCTAGCATGTTCGTAGTGTGTTATATGATTAAAACGCATATATGGTTTCTGTTCGGGAGGTTCCGAATGATTTTTGGGTGCTAAAACGAAAATTCTTTCGTTGCTGATTTTCTGGTGTAAACTAATTAAAAAAATATCATTTTTTATCCATTAAATTTCCAGACTTTATTTAAAACTTCAAAACATCATATCTCCCTCATTTTAAGGCCAAATTGGGTGATACAAAAGCCTAACTTGACTGAAATTTCTCAAAGAATCCATTGGAGGCATAAAAGTGAGTTTTGGGATCGTTTGGCACAAAAAATGAGGCAGAACAGCTGATAAAAAATATTTAATACGAGGGTTTGTTCATTTGGTCATATTTTGAGTTGGGGAGCTCAGATTTGGTAATTATTTAGGCGATTTTTCGCCATATGAATTGGGGTAAGTATTCTCTACTCAGTTTTTATTATATTTCGTGAATCGATTTCGTTTTTGGTAATCGGATTGTGAATTTTAAAGAGAAAATTGGGGGTTTCTGTCCAAAGTTTCATTGAGTGAATTTTTGAGATTTGAACATTGATTCGGAGTCGCATTTGGGTGAAACTAGAATGGTTAGACTCGTAAGTGAATGAATTGTCAGATTTTGTTAGTTTCATTGGGTTCCGAGGCGCAGGCCCGGGTTTGACTTTTTGGACGATTTCGGGATTTTGATTAAAGATCGACCTTTATCGATTTGGTTTATTCCCTTTGGCATTATTTGATATATTTGAGTAGCTTTTAGATAGTTTCGAGCCGTTCGGAGGTCGGTATGCACGGGATGGCATTTTGGAGCATCATTTAGCTTGCTCGGTATTGGATTTGTCTTGTTCGAGGTAAGTAACGCCTCTAAATTAGGTGCTGAAGGTATGAAACCTCGAATTGCATGTTATGTGATTGACATTGAGATGACGCGCATGCTAGATGACGGGCATGTGGGCGTGCACCGAGTGAATTGTGATTTAGTCGATTCTGTGGAACGTTGTAGCTATCTTCTCTGGATATTTTCATTGTAGTCTATATGTTAGAACACTTGAGCTGTAATCCATGCTAGAGATCATGCTTAGGCATATGTTGATACTATTGTGACCCACTGAGGTCATTTCTGTTGTTGAATTATATGTTTAAATTGAAGTTTCATACTCAATCATATTTATTCATTGCATATCATATCTCAGTCTCTGTTGCTATTTATTGATACATCATATCATCATCTTTGGGCTAGTTTCATGACATTGTGAGCCCGAGAGACTGGAGAGTTTGATGACTAAGTAAGCCTGAGGACCTGATTATGAGTGATATTTATGGGATCGGGCTGCACGTCGCATCATGCTGTAATGATTTATGCCTGGATTTGGCTTATTATAGCGCTTGGGCTGAAGGAGCCCCTCTAGAGTCTGTACATACCCCCAGTGAGCGCAGTTAATTTATATTAGGGATGGATCTTCCCTGGGCAAGGATCTTGCCCAAAAACATTTATATTTAGGGATGGATCTTCCCCTTGGATGGATTGGCCTTATACAATGCTGAGTGACTGACTTTCAGTTGATATACATACATACATATATATCAGTTGATATACATACATACATACATACATATATATATATATATATACATACATACATATATATATATATATATATATATATATATATATATATATATATATATATATATATATAT
>MCJB01049525.1:20069-34693 GCA_002018475.1 Nicotiana obtusifolia | reverse complement strand
ATATATATATATATATATATATATATATATATATATATATATATATATATATATCCATATTCAGTCTAAGTGATTGAGCATGATGAGTGAAAAGTGTGAGACAGTGAGATTGAGTACTCTAAGAGTGTGAATACATGAGTTCATTGAGATACATTTGCATCTGACATGCATACTTGAGATACATGCATAGAGATGCATTTCTTTCTGCTACCCGATTTTGGTGTCATTCATGATTTTACTTACATAGTGACATGTAGGCATAGAGATGTACTTTCCTCATGCTATCTGAAAAATGAAACATCTTATTTATTGTTGAAAAGTTTGGGGGTAAAATCACAGTTTTACAAACCTATTCATATTTTAGTGATTTCAGTAGAGGAATTGGGTTTTCACTTATGTACTTGAAAAGCATGCCTATTTTTCCAGAACTGTGAACGGGATGAGCATCTTATATCTGAGTATGTTTCTTATACCATTATTATTATGTTGTTATGAATTGTTGTTGGCTATTGGTGTTGTAGCTCTGTTCCAGCTCGTCACTACTTTTAACCTAAGATTAGGTTTGTTACTTATTGAATACATGAGGTCGGTTGTACTCACACTATACTTCTGCACTTTACGTGCAGATGTTGGATGCTGATGTTGCTGTGTTCGACGGGAGCTGGATTTGAAGATGTACATGCATTCCCGTTATAGCTGCCTCTTGTTCATAGTAGCTCTAGACTTATGAAGGATCTGTTCATGTATATTTCAAGCAGATGATGTACTTTATGTCATGCCAGCTTTGTAAATTCTAAATCTTAGACGCTCATGATTTGTACTACCAGTCCTTGGGGAATGTATAAGATTCAGATATTTTCTTCACTTAATTATCTTATTAAATTTCATTGGAATTGGATAGTTGTTAATTGGCTTACCTAGCGGGTCGGGTTAGGTGCCATCACAACTAGTTAGATTTTGGGTCGTGACAGCATATTACTGCTTATGAGGAGTCTTCAAGTGTTGGGTGTTATTCCTGTCGTCAGCTATTCTCTGTAATACTCAATTATGCCATGTGGGTTGTGAGACGGCTTGATTATTTGCACGTGTGTTGCACCCTAGTCGAGCTCGAGTTTTGTAGCGCATGGCGCTATTCGCCTCCTCAGGGTTGTATTATGCACTTGGTGTACTTTTGGTCAATATTCGGGCATTCCGTAGGTATAAGCATAATGGCTCGATGATTATTTCCTTATTGATTGTTATGAGTGGATCGGGTGGCATGCCGCCACGGGAATGTTGTTTGGATCGGGTTGCACGCTGCAATGGTATCATGTGTGAATCGGGTTGCACGCCACAATAGTGAGATGTAGAGTATGGTCCCCTATACTTATTTTTGTGTATTTGTTTCTCATTTTCTGAGAATGGTTCGTAGCATCTCTTCGACCGTTTTATTCGTTACGTGGGCCGGGTAGTTCTTTTTCTAGAGTTCGTTCTCCCTTATGTGTCGTATTCGGGTTGTAGCTTATTGGCGCATTGATGGCATCATATGGGATCTTAGCCAGTGTATGAGGTGGCTTATTGCCTGAGCAGCTTGTACTGGGTGAGACGAGATTATTGGACTTGAAGTTGGTGCGATCGGATCTATGTAAGGTATATTAAAGAGAAAATGTCATTATCAAGTGGAGGACTCTGGGAGTTATTGATTTGACGGGTGGTTATGAGTTCATGCGCATCTCCTTCTTCGTTGCAGTATTGTGAGGGTTGAGACCGAGCTTGCATGTGTCATGAGGCATACTACGGGCATCGGGTCAGTGATTTGTGACTGTTGTGCTTGGAGGAGGTTACCATGGGCAAATCAGTTATACAATGCATTTTGTGATGTCAGCATGGGTGCATGATCATGTGTGGGTTCAGTGTGTGGAGATTGGTACGATGTTCGTACGCTAGGATCAGATCTGGTAGAGAAATTCGGAAGTTGGAATTTGGTCTTAAGGTTTGTTGGCTAAAATAAAGGGGAGAATCTTTAGTCTAGCGCGAGCTGATGCGCTCACCTGGGTTTTGGTGGCACGGGTAGGTGCACAAGGCGTTGAACAGTAATTTTGGGGCAACTTTGGAGCAGCTCTAGGCACGTTCGAGGATGAACGTATGTTTAAGTAGGGGAGAATGTAATGACCCGACCGGTCGTTTTGAGCTCTAGCGCGTCGTTCAGCGATTTGAGGCCTTGAGTAGCTTCACTTCATATTTTAGTACTTGTACGTGTGATCGGAATTGAATTTTAGAAGATCGGAGTCGTTTCGAAAGGAAAACTCTCATTCGAAAGCTTTAAGTTGGGAGAGTTGACCAAGGTTTGACTTTTTGAGTAAACGACCTTGAAATCGGGATTTGAATATTCCAATAGGTTTGTATGATGATTTCAGACTTGGGCGTATGTTCGGGTTGAGTATCGGGTAGTCCGAGAGCATTTCGGCGTTTATTATGGAAAGCCGGCATTTTGAAAATTTTAGAATTTCATAGGTTTGGTTTGAAGTGTATTTTGATGTTATTAATGTCCATTTGAGGTTATGATCCTTGGAATGGGTTTGTATGGTGATTTATGACTTGTGCGTAAAGTTTGGCGTCATTCCGGAATGTTTAAGTATGAATCGGACGCGTTCGTTAAAATTTGAATGTTGGAAAGCTGAAAGAAGGTTTCGATCATCGATTTGTAGTTTTGATGTTGTTTGGTGTGATTTGAGGTCTCGAGCAGGTTCGTGTTGTGTTTTGAGACTTGTTGGTGTGATTGGAACGGGTCTCGGGGGCCTCAGGTGTGTTTCGGGATGGTCTCGGACCAAGTTTGGACGATTGTTGTTGCTGGTTTTCTGAGCATCTGGTTTCCTCTTTCGTGATCGCGAGAAGAGGGCCGTGATCGTGAAAGGTCAAGTTTGGAGGGTGAGAATTTGATCTATGCATTCGCGAAGTTAAGGTTGTGATCGCGAAGCTTGGAAGGGTTGTGCTACGCGAACGCATGAAACGAGACGCGCTCGCGAAGAAAGAAGGGAAGGCCTGAGAATTTTCACGCGTTGTTCTTCGCGATCGCGTGAGGATGTCCGCTATCGCGTATATTTGGGTTGCAGAGCATCGCGTTCATGACTGGTTGTCTACGTTCGCGTAGGCCATTTTTTAGGGCAGTGAATTTAGGCCTTCGCGATCGCGAAGGTATTTACGCAATCGCGAAGAGGAACAGGCCTGGGCAAATTGTTTTAATTTGGGATTTTGCTCATTTTTCTCTTGGTTTGGCAATTTTTGGAGAGCTTCAAGGGGAGAATTTCATCATCTATTGCAAGGTAAGTAATTCTCGCATATTGTTAGCTAACTACATGGATTCTACAAGGATTTAAACATGAAAATTAGTAGAAATTGTGAGATTTTGAAAGAAACCTAGAAATTGGTTTTTTTTTTATTTTTACCACGAAATTGGACATGAAATTCGGAATAAATCATATATATGAGTTCATAATGTTATGGGTAAATTTTATCTTTAAATATTTTTTTGGAATCCGGCACGTGGGCCCGAGGGTTTTTAACAGAATTTTATTTTATTAATTTAGCGGCAATTATGGTTTCAAAAAATATTAAAATGAGTAATTAAGTTAAAAATTCACTGTTGGTTTGCCTGGCAACGACGTTAGGCGCCATCACGCCCTATAGGGGATTTTGGGTCGTGACATACATAACATTTGACATGCATATTTGACATGTAGGCATAGAGATGTAACATTCCTTATGCTAGGTGTACTTGGTATATTTTTTCAATGTTGGGCTTAAATTGTTGAACTTGAAAGCATGCCTAAATTTTCGTAGTGTGAACGAGTTGAATATGGAAGTTTCTCTATTTTATTACTGTCATTCTCTTTGTTATATTTGTATTGTCATTATTTTGGTTCTGATTCTATCCTTCTGAGTTTGTCACTGCTTTCAGCCGAAGGTTAGTCTTGTTACTTATTGAGTACATTCGGTTGGTTGTACTCATACTACACTCTGCATTTCGTGTGTAGATCCGGGTACATCTGGACGCGGTGATTGCTAGATTTGGTGCTAGTACCTGCTCGGAGACTTCGAGGTAGCTGCTATGACACCCACAGACCTTGACTCTCCTTCCTTTGATTTTATTTAGTACTGTTCTATTTTCTCAGATAGTTGTACTAGAGTTTCAAACTATGTTGACAGTTAGTAGCTCATGTACTCAGTGACACTTGAATTTTGGGATGGTTGTAGTAGAGTTGTAATGTTTTTATCAGATATTTATGAGACTTTCCACTGTAGAGCTTATTAAATTATGTTATAATTCAAATGTGTAGTCGTGATTTGATTGTTGGCTTGCCTAGTAATGTGTTAGGCGCGATCACGACGGGTTGAAATTTTGGGTCGTGACAAAGAACTTATGTATTAATTTTTAGACTAATTAAAAATTATGTTTTAAAATAAACTGTGATATTATTTTGAGTATAGGTAAAATATTTATGTACAAAGCTAATAAAAATTTCTTAATAGGGAAGAGAATGTATAAATTGAGAAATAGAAATAGTGCGAGAATACTTGTACTTTTAAATTTATTTTAAAATAAATAAATTAAATTATTAAATAATACTCAAAAATATTATTAATAGATTTAAATGATGAAAGAGATTCGAGTAAGAGGATAATAGTTTACAAATACATTAAATTTCAAGAATAACTTTTTTTATATTTATTTATGATTATTAAAAGGATAACATGCAAGACTTTAAGTCAATTATAAGCTAATAAAAGATCACATTACAGTATAACAATATTAAGTAACAAATAACGGAAAAACTATTAGCAAGGAACACAAAAGAGAAAAATATTCTGTCTAAAATTGTAGAAGGATAAGATTTATTTGAATTTGAGATGAAAAATAAAGTGGTAGTAAGAATTTTGTTAAAATAATATAATTTAATATTCTCAAACAAGACAGATCACAACGTTATATGTTTAGTATTCTTTAATATTAATATAGACCGTAAAATATAATAGAAGTGTCAAAATCAAGGGGTTGGATTATTACGGATATCGAAAAAGAAAACAGTTTATCCACTATGAGATTTGAAAAATTATTCCATTTCCTGCTTCTTAATTAATATCAAATAATTATTTTTAATTTATATATAGAGGGTTTAACTTTAAAGTTATTTGCACATAATTCAAATAACCCAAATCATAATTTGACATAGTTTATATTTGTGCATCGCGCGGGTACTAATGCTTGTATAATTAAAATTTTAGAAAGTGGTAATACTTGTGTAAATTTCTTAGAGTAGTTGCAATTTTTTTAAATTACTTTTAGAATCTTGTATTATATGTAAATTCCTCCTTTAAAAAACTGGCTTAGGATTTCCTGAAATGTCCGACTATAGTAGTCGAAATAAATTTTGTAATCTTTTTACCCTTTTTCAACTACTGTAGTCAGGCACTTGGTGATGCACCCTATTTTGCACTAGCCAAAATAAGATTCAACTTGTGATTTTTCTGTTGTTGATGAAAGAGAGTCGCCACTTAATGTTTAAAGGTATACTAGGGTACCTGTTTAATTACTAAAGGTTGTATTCTTTATTGGTCTACTAACCGGTGAGATCATAGGAAAGAGTTCTTGTTCTTCTAAGGGGAAGGTGTTAGGCACCCCTTAAAATCTACCTGAGGTAGCTCCATAAGACTTAGACTAGATTTAAAATTAATTATTTGTACTATGCCTTAGCTAGTGCTCTAAGGGTATAGCTTACCATATATTATGACATAATATCTATAAGGAGAAAACATGGTTTAAAGAGGATGGATGTAAAGAAAAGTCTTTATGAAAATTAGTGTTAGTATATCTAAGCTTAAAAAAAAGCTTTGAAAAATGGAAACGTTTGTATAAATGTGAAAAAGAAACCAAGTTAAAGCCTTTTGTTTTCAAAATCATGGAGGTTCGGGTCATTCTAACGTAGAAAAAAGTGTTATGCAAATGATTCTAAGATATACCTTGGCCTTGAAGTAGAAAACTATTTGAAAGCATTTGTTTTAGGTCAGCAACAACTTAATCTTTCGAGGTAGCTGATTCCTTTTAGAAAGATCAAATTCGCAACAATTTTGATTTTTTGAAATAGGGACAGCTGCCTTTGTTAAGCCTTTGGGCTTCAAAATTTTATAAGAAAAAGATTTAGTAAAGCATGACAACTTAATAACAGCTTACGATTAGCGGATATGAAATTAATTGCTAACGAAGGCTTCTTTTTAATCCTGAGTTCTTTAGGCTTTCCTAAGTCATTCTACGAATTAAAAGATAAGGTGTCACGACCCAAATTTTCCTCCGTAGGATGTGGTGACGACACCTAGTCTCTAAGACTAGGTAAGCCTAATATTTACTAAATCAATAGAAGAATTTGACCAATAATTAATAATTTGGAAATAGAACTTTATTACACAACTTACAATTTTCAAATCCGGTAATACAAGTCATAAGCTCTACCGAGTATGCTACAAAAACCTCTAAATACAACTATTTCGAAATAAAGATAAAACAGTGCAAGTACAATAACAGAAGGTGACCCCGAGGCCTGTGAGCACAACAGCAGGTTTACTTGAGTCTCCACAGCAAGATCCGTATAGCTAGCTAGCGATCGACTGACTCCGAATTACCTGGATCTGCACAAAAATATGCAGAAGTGTAGTATGAGTACACCACAGCGGTACTCAGTAATTATCAAGACTAACCTCAGTGGAGTAGTAATGAGGGATAGTCAAGACACCTACTGGACTAGATAACCTGAACAAGTATAGGTATAGAACTAAAAGAGTAAGATATCTCTACAGAACTACGCATAATGACAACAATAATACGGTGCTTACAATAGGAAATAGAACGAATAATTAGCAGCGGGACACCATAAGTAATAACACAGTAGAGTTAGCTGAACACAGTTTAAATCCGGTGAAAAACAAATAAAGGAAAGACAAGTAGCAACTTGATAAGAATAACCGCTTTCGCACCAGGTTTATTCAATAATCCCCACGAGGTACCAAACCTCAAAACTCACACAATTCACGGGTCCCAATTCATGACCCCTAATCACTTAGCATCATGTGCCCTCATTACAACTGATAACTGCACGGACGACTCACGTGCCAATAGAACCAATCTCACATATAAGACAAGTAGACGGAGTACGTACAAATAATTGGTAGCATCATTGTTCATCTTCTTAAACCGATAGGGTAATAAAGCACGTGTATGCTTGTGCAAGTGTTCTACCACAACTCGAGTCAACAAGTAAGAGTAGAGACAATGAATGGCACATAAGAAATGATCACCACGAAATGTACATGGTATAACTCACACAGAGTAGACACACTACTTCACAAATAACAACAATAATAATGCCCCTAGGCCATCACAAACCAATCCCCGACATAGCACACCTTGTATCGCCACGTGCGCAAATCCACATAATATAGCCCGCCTTGCCACGCCACATGTGCATATATCAATAGTAACAACAGCACGGCAGAAACCTCGTGCAAATACTTGAACAAAACCTCCCAACAATATCACGTGCCAAAAACACAACATCTCAATAGAATGACGTTCACAACATGTGCCGATATTCCACAACATTTCAACTAAATTGTGTCAATACCACAACCACGCGTAGCCCTCAGCTCAACAAATTGAGTACAACAGCAGCAACACCAACAATAGGAGAATACGACAAGTAAATCAACTCAAGAGCTTTTGATCACAAAGAAGCGGTAGAACGAGCTCACAAAGAATAAATACAATAGGGAATACTAGCCTAAATAAGAATGGCTCACACGCACATAATAATATTCCCACCATGTCTCGCCACATGCGCAAATCCACATATATATAGCCCGCCTTGCCACGCCACATGTGCATATATCAATAGTAACAACAGCACGGCAGAAACCTCGTGCAAATACTTGAACAAAACCTCCCAACAATATCACGTGCCAAAAACACAACATCTCAATAGAATGACGTTCACAACATGTGCCGATATTCCACAACATTTCAACTAAATTGTGTCAATACCACAACCACGCGTAGCCCTCAGCTCAACAAATTGAGTACAACAGCAGCAACACCAACAATAGGAGAATACGACAAGTAAATCAACTCAAGAGCTTTTGATCACAAAGAAGCGGTAGAACGAGCTCACAAAGAATAAATACAATAGGGAATACTAGCCTAAATAAGAATGGCTCAACGAGGGAGAAATAATATGTAACAAATTATTCTAAATAAGGATGAGGAAACTACGACAAAGGATAGCTAAACTTCATTTAGGGTTGAGCAATTATGAAGAGATGCAACAAATTCAATTAAGGATAAGCAACGGAGAAGATAACCATAACCTCAAATAAGGATAGACAACTACAGAAGAGATTATAATAATTTCAATTAAGGATAAGCAATTAGGAAAGGATAGTATGGAAATCGAAGAGACAATAACTTTAGTTAAGGCACACAAGAGTCAAATAGGCAATAAGGGTTGAACATGAAGCAATTAATTCCAATTAAGACCCGTAGAAGTGAAACTAGTAAATGGGGAACTTAACATAACAAAACAACTTCATATCTAATGAACATAAGAACCTAAGAGCCCTAAAAGGTCAACTTTCCACAAATAAGCCCGAGCTCGTACTCGTCACCTCGCATACACGGACATGACACAATTAGCACTAAAGACTCACTACCTAAGGGGTAGTTTTCCCCACATAAAGTTAGTCAAGATACTTACCTCAAACCATGCTCAATCAATCAATTAGAAGGCCCTTCCCTAGATTTTCCAACTCCGAATGGCTCGAATCTAGCCAAAACAATTTCATACTATAAATATAACTATCGGAAACTAATTTAAATAATACAATAATGATCTTAGCTAAGAATTGAAAAATCACTCCAAAAAGTTGACCCGGGCCCGCGTCTCGGAACCCGTCCAGAATTACAAAATTGAACACCCATTCAACGAGTCCCACCATGCAAGAATTACCAAATTCTGATAACAAATCGACCTCCAAATCTTAAATTTCAGTTTTTGAAGAGTTTTCCAAAAATCCCAATTTCTTCCAATTAAAACTCGAATTAAACGATGAATATAACCATGGATTTATGAAATATAATCACTTTCAGATATAGGACACATACCCAAGTCGAAGTCGTGAAGAAATCCTCAAAATTTCCCAAGAACCGAGCTCCAAAATCCCAATCGAAAAAATGAAGAAATGACCATTTTTGGGTCCTTATGTTTTTGCCCCAGTTTTGCACATGTGGACATTGAAAGCGCGCCTGCGAGCTCGCTTCTGCGAGAAAAATCACGCTTCTGCGAAGCACACTGGCCACTTCCCTCTCGCACCTGCAGAATTCCTCACCGCTTCTGCGCAAACGCAGGTGCGAGTCTTCCCTCGCTTCTGCGCAACATGTCGCTTCTACGACGCGCCTCATGCTTCTGCGCAACATGTCGCTTCTACGACGCGCCTCATGCTTCTGCGATCATGCAGGTGCCGGACATTCTTCGCACTTACGACCATTGCCCAGACTTGCTCATTATCCTTCTACGACTTCAACCTAGCTTCTGCGATTGCACATCTATGAACAACTTCATCACAGATGCGATGACACTAGTGGCTGCCGAAGACCAGCTTTTACAAAAGTTTCCAAATGATCCGTTAACCATCCGGAATCCACCCGAGGCCTCGAGACCTTAACCAAATATACCAACACGTCCCAAAATATATTACAAACTTAGTCGAGGCCTCAAACCGCATTAAACAACGTCGAAAATATGAATCGCACCTCGAATCGAATTATATGTTTTTAAATCTTCCAACTTCTATAATTTGCGCCGAAATGTATCAAATCAATCCGGAATGACATTAAATTTTTCACACAAGTCATAAATGACATAATGGACCTGTTCTAATTTTCAGAATCAAAATCCGACCCTGTTCTCAACAATTCAATGTTTGGCCAAGCTTATAAATATTTTAAAACATTAATGTTTTTTTTTCAATTTTCGCCAAAATAAGCCGAATTAACCTACGGGCTTCCAAATCCAAATCCGAACGTATGTCTAAGTCTGAAATCATCATACGAAGCTATTGGAATCATCAAAACTTCATTCTGGAGTCTTTTGCCCAAAAGTCAAACTCCGGTCAACTCTTTCTACTTAAGCTTCTAAAACACCAATCCTTCTTCCACATTAATCCCGAATCACCCGAAGTCCGAACTTGACTACGCACGCACGTCATAACACATGATACGGAGCTGCTCGAGACCTTAAGTGTAACGACCCAACTTGTCATTTTGAGAATTAACATTCCGTTCAGTGACTTAAGGTCCTGAGCAACTTCTTAATATTTATGATCACTTGCATGTGTGGTCGAGTTTGGTTTTGGAAGCTTCAGAATTAAATTGGAAGAACAATCCTTATTTTTGTAGCTTAAATGAAAAGAGTTGACCGGAGTTTATTTTTGATCAAACGACTCCGGAATGAGATTTTGATGATGCCAATAGCTTTGTATGGTGATTTCGAACTTGGGCGTACGTCCGAATTTGGATTTGGAAGTCCTTAGGACAATTTGACGCATTTTGGCGAAAGTTGGAAAATGGAAGATTTTTAGAAAGTTTGACCGGGAGTTGACTTTATTGATATCGGGGTCGAAATTTGATTTTGGAAATAGGAACAGCTCTATTATGTCATTTGTGACTCGTATGCAAAATTTGGGTTCATTCCGGATTGATTTGATAGGTTTCGGCAACGAATGTAGAATTTGAAATTCGTTAGTTTTCATTAAGCTTGAATTGGGATGCAATTCGTGTTTTAGTGTTGTTTACTGGAATTTGAGGCATCAACTAAGTTCGTTTCATGTTATGGGTCTTGTTAGTATACTTGGTTGGGGTCCCATGGGCCTCGGATGAGTTTTGGAATAGTGTTTGGAAGAGTTTGGTGTTTTGAGCATGAGCACGTAATGATCTAAAGGCCCAATTTTAGTTCTAGAGATCGAAATTCGATTTCGAGAAATTTTGAAGTTTGATAATGAATTATAGGAATGATTTGGAATGTTTGGTCTAATTTCATCAAGTCGCGATTGGGTTTTTAGCGCGAAACATGGGTTAATTGTTTAACGAGCGAAATTGTATCGCATTAAGATAATGAGCTCCAAATTGAGTTTCTATTGATCGAATAGGTTTGTATTATAATTTTTGATTCATAGGAACAAGAATCGTCGAATTCTGAGTTCGGATAATGGGAGTTAGAGCCTTTTTAGTGAAATAATAAACTACTGGGGTAAACAGTTCTAGTGCGCAACTTTAGCGACCAGATTTGGCATTTTTAGCGACGGGAACTGGACTTTTAGCGCCCAGATTAGTGTTTTTATTGAGCAATTTTATTTATTAGCTCATTTTAACATTGTTGGAGCTAGGGAACTCGGAGTTGGACGATTTTTGAGAGAATTTTCACCATATGGATTGGGATAAGTGTTTCCTAATCGGTTTTCATTATATTTCGTGATTCCATGATTATTTTCATCTTTTTTTAGTGAATCAATTGGAAGAAAATAGGATTTTTGCAAAATCTTTCAAAAACGAAAATTAAAGATTTGGAGGTCGATTCATTATGGGAATTCGATAAATTTGGTATGATTGAACTCGTATCGGAATGAGTGTTTAGATTTTGTGAAAATTTTATCGTGTTCCGAGAGGCGGCCCCGCATTGACTTTTGGTTGACTTTTTAATGAGAAATTTTAAGTTGACGTTTTATTATCCGGAATTATTTCCAATGAATTTTAATGAAGTTATACAATTAATTTGAATAGATTTGAGCTGTCTGGAGGTCAATTCAAGCAAGAAGGCTATTTTGGAATATCGGCATAACTTCAAAAAGGTAAATATCTTGCCTAACCTTGAGTGGGGGGAATTACCCCTTAGGCACTGAGTATTATGTGAAAATTGTATAATTGAAAACCATGTACGCGAGGTGACGAGTACGTACTTGGTTTATAGTGCAAATTATATTGGTTGAAATTCGTAGAAGCCCTCATGTATTAAATTGAAAATTTATTGAAACATAGTAAATCCTTTATTTGTCATGCCTCATTCCTCATTTGCCGAGGTTGTTTTTATATGATAATTTGGTGTGATTGCCACTTTGATTTTTATGTGAAATATCGTGGTTAGTTGGGTTGACATTTCTTGAAAACAATTTCGTTATGGATTTTCCATATGCAAATAAATAATTAAATAAGTTTAAAAAGAGGCGGTAATATATTTATCAAAATGTGGTTTAAAGAAGGTGTTGTCCTATGTTGAGTTACTTTTTCATATCTGCTGTTATTTTTGAGATTTTATATACGTTGTGTGGAGCCTTGGGTTATTTGCTGTGAAATTAATTGATTTTTGTTGTATCTTTGGAGTTGGTTGTGGCCGGTGGGCAAATAGTGATATGAATTGTTATATTGTGTTGTCGCTTATTATTTATGCTTCCTACCTTGCTTGTTAATGATATGCATGTGCTTGGCAAGAAAGAATGTAAAGCTCGAAGGGTGATGTCGTGCCATTTCATATACATTATCATGTCAGGGAGAGTGTAAAGCACGAAGGGTGATGTCGTGCCATTTCAATGATATTATCATGTGAGGAAAGGTATAAAGCACGAAGGGTGATCTCCTGCCATTCATATACATTAATATGCACTAAAGATAATGTCGTGCCATTTCATATACATTATCTGTGAGGATAAGAGTAAAAGCACGAAGGGTGATCTCCTGCCATTCATATACATTAATATGCACTAAAGATAATGTCGTGCCATTTCATATACATTATCTGTGAGGATAAGAGTAAAAGCACGAAGGGTGATGCCGTGCCATTATTTTTATATTATCATATGTTCATAGCACGAAGGATGTTTCCGTGCAGGCGAGGATAAGAGATATACATTAGATTGTGATATCTTTTCTTTGTGTATACATTCATGCTTTTATCTTGAGTTGTTATTATGCACCTATGTTTTCTATGTGACTTGTAGTCGTTGTTGCTTCCTGTGTGCCTCCCACTTTATTTCTTTTATTGTTATTGGCATTTCTCTCACCTAGTTGGTACTGTTATATGTATGCTCGGTGAGAAAGAGATAAATGCACGAAGGGTGTTGCCAATAATGAGACAAGTGCACGAAGGTATTACCATGCCATTTGATGTGATATCTTGAATATATTTCTCACACCAGGAAAGTTAAATGAGGTGTCACATAATGACTTTTACTTGAAAGAATTATATTCGAAAGGTATTTACTTGAAAGAATTATATTCGAAAGATATTTATTTAAAGGATTATATTCGAAAGATATTTATTTGAAGGAATTATATTCGAAGGATATTTATTTGAAAGATTTATATCCGTAAGATATTTATTTGAAAGGATTATATTCTAAAGATTTCTAATCGAAAACCTTGAAGATAAAAGATGTATATTTTGAAAGACTTGATTAATTGGTTGTGCTTGTGTTCATTATTCGTTTGGACAATATTTATGGTGTTCTTGCTGCCTTGCTGTTTATATCACTAGTTGATTGCTGTTGCTATCACTGCTATTTGTTTTCTATTATTTTTGTATGATGTATTGCACGGGTTAATTAACTAGTGAGTGTCTTGATTGTACCTCATCACTACTCCACCGAGGTTAGTTTTGATACTTACTGGGTACAGCCTGTGGTGTACTCATATTATACTTCTACACATTTTTGTGCAGAGCCAGGTATTGAAGATATTGGACTCAGGCAGAGTTAGTGTATTGATCGCGAGGATTCAAGGTAGAGCTATTTGGCCGTTGCAATCCCTTGGAGTCTTTCCATTTTATTGTACTGTCAACTCTTATTCGAACAGTATTATATATTCAATCCTTGAGATCATTGCATAGACTCAGTATTACCAGTTTTGGGAGGTTGTTATAATAATTTCTGTTGTCGGTTTAGACGCTTGTATTAAACTATATGTTTCAAAAAAAATGGCTCGAAATGAAATTGTAATCGGCATACCTAATATTAGAGACTAAGTGCCATCACGACGTCTGTGGTGGGATTTGTCGTGACAAGTTGGTATCAGAGCTTTAGGGTCAGAGGTTCTACGAGTCACGAACGAGTCTAGTAGAGTTTTGCAAGTCGGTATGGAGACATCTATACTTATCTTCGAGAGGCTACAAAACTGTTAGGAAATTTCCACTTCTTCCATTCCTGTCGTGCAGAATTTGTTGATTTTGGAGTTTGAGCCTTTGTATCTCTATTCTCTCATAAATGGTGAGGACACGTGCTATCGAGTCCGCTGAGTAGACACCCACGCATTCTGCTAGGGCCGCAAGAGGCTAGGGCCGAGGTAGAGGCCGAGGAAAGGCACGTGCCGCAGCTAGAGCACCTGGCAGAGAAGTAGTTCAGGAGCCCCCAGTAGCTCCAGTTGGGGGACAAGTACTAGAAGCACCCGTTGTTACCCCTGAACTTCATGAGACTTTAGCACAGTTCTTGAACATGTTTGGTACATTGACTCAGGCGGGATTGATCTTTGTTTCACCAAATATTTCATAGATTGGGGGGGG